>JAJOOR010026379.1:0-31482 GCA_036250505.1 Solanum acaule | reverse complement strand
TGCACTTTCAGGAGCCGAAGAGAATTCTAAAGGAATTGAAGAACTTGTAGAACTTTTTGATTGAATTGTGCTACTTTATTATCATTTTATAGATATGTACTTTAAATTTGTTTCTTAAGATGAGTTGTAATTGTAAGAAATTATTTGAACTAAGGATTTTTTTTGTTAACCCGTTTGTTAATCAATCCGTCCATATATGACCCGACCCGTTTATTTATGGATAATATTAGCGTGTTTAATTTTTTTTTTTTGAACCCCCTAGATAGAATTCCTGCCTCCGCCACTGATCTCGATAGATATAATATATGAAAAAACACCCTTTTGCTAACCAATTACGATTAAGCTACGGCCCAAAGCTGCTCGACCGTCTAATACAGAAAAATGGCTTCAATTCATTTATTTTTTTGGAAAAGCATCTTGATTAATTAATTATTAGAGGAAATTTCATAAAGCATGACATTATATCCTTGATTATTATATGAAGCGATTTTCTCACTATTTACGTAACGTGTTCTAGTTTCCAGATGGATACACCATCTCACTCGTGTAGAGGTTATCTGAGATACATGCCCACAATATTATTTTTTCCTTCCTCTTTTTCCCACCTCTTATCTCTCTCACTCCATTTTTTGCTTCTCTGGTTCCTTTCTCTCTTTGTATCTGTGTGTATATGCATTTAATACTCTTTTTGTAGTAATTTATATTTGTTTCATAGTATACATGTATCAATTTTTAGTATCATATAATGTTTCTGAATACATGTATCCACTATTAAATATACAATGATGTATCCAGTATATTTGTGCACAGATACATACTTGAAATAATAAGATACATTCTAGATACATACATATATATGTATATATATATATATAAATATATATATACTATCAAAGGTGCACTGATGTATCAAATGTATCTACACATAAATACAAACTTACAAAGTAGACGATACAGTCCAGATACATATATTCAATATCAAATATGCACTTATATATTCAATGTATCTATACATTCATATTATCTAAATTCTCTTATCTGTTCTAAGGTTTTCATATCATTTTTTTACATTTTCTGGTATTATATTTCAAACTATAATAAGAACAAGTGTTCCAAACATTCTCTATATATCTTGCAACAATAATAGAAATAATGAATCTAAATAGTAAAATCTCTTAGGAAAAATGTAACCCTCAATGGATTATAATGTTTTTTAAAACAATAGATGTGTTGAGTAGGTATACTATCCTTAGTTATATAATTTTTTCTAACTATTAATTAAATCAAAGTTGAGCATCATAGATTAAAAATATGGATCTAGTATCCCATCTATAACATTGTAAACCCTCGAAAGTTGAAAAGTCGAGTTCAAAAGAAAAGTTGCAGAAATTGGCTGAGGCAGTGTTATACGAGTCCAACCTATGGACCATATGAAGTCCTAAGGGCCGTAGAAAGTGAACCGTAGGACCTAGTGTTGAGTTGGAACAATTTAGCCTTTGATGTTAGACCTATGACTTGACAAGATGAGTGGTAGAAATTTTGACGGGTTGTAGGATTGATCCGTAGGAAGATTCAAAGTATTTAATTTGAAACTAACCTTACCGGGTGAAATGACGGATCATAGGGTATTCTACGGATCGTAGAAAGTTCGACGGTTCGTAGGAATGGGTCGTAGATTTCGACCCCAGTCAGTCAATCTACGATTGACCAGTACGGTCAGTAAGAATTCCTACGAACCATTGTTCGACAGTTAACTTTTAAGGGTATTTGGGTCTTTTCCTATGCATCTAATTCCTATACTATGTCGTTTTGCCTAAAAAAGGACCCCATAACTGATTTTACTCCTAAAATCCACCCATTTCCTTTCATTCCCCAAAATCCCCAAAATCCCCAAAATCATCCCAAGCCTTCTCTCTCAAGATCAAGGAGGAAGGAACTAAGGTTTCCAAATCAAGTATCTTTTTTTCTTTTTAACATTGTTTTGGGCTTCAAGTTCAAGATATGTTGGAGTTCATCAATGATTTCTATTCACTTATTGAGTCCCAAAGATTTCTCTAGTTCTCTAATTCTATTTTCCTAAATTAGTTAGGTTTCATTCAATTCCTTATGGGTTCTATTTATATGGATTCAATTGTTCGATTTTGATCTTATTACGATTGTTTAGACTCAATTACATATTTTCTAATCAATTCCACACGAACCCATGCATGATAGATGATTCTGACTATGAACCCTAGAAGGGTATGAATTTATGAAGAATTATGAAGCTATGATTGATGTTTTCATGAAAGACACACATGATTTGTGAAAATGTTTGTCTTATGATCAACGTTGCTTTAAGATTAGCATCAACTAAATTGTGAAACGTTTTTACTCATTAATGGATCATGGTTTGGTGAAAGGTTTTTATCACACATGCATGATTCAAGATTTAAGGAGCCATTCTATGCTATTTTCAGCTCAAATTAGTAACTTAATTGTGCTTTTCCATGGATGATGATATGTTTATGTTTATGACTAATTCCATTGGGATTTTACTTAGCACCGAGAGGATATTGAGATGAAGTCTTTCCCGTTAGTAGAGGCCAATTCTCTAGTAACAATCTCCTTGTCCTTAACTACGTGCCCCTGTATGTTATCTTAAATGACATTGCTAGTAGATCCACCTAAGCTAGAAGTTAGGGTCCTTAACTTAGCAAGTAAGGATGAATTTACCATGTTCAAGTTTTATTATGTTTCTTTAAAGACTTTTACGATGTTTATCTTGGTCATGCATTTCATATTTTTGATTATGTCTCTTTATTAGCAAGATTCATGTTTTTATGTAGATCTCTCATACATAGTACATTCCATGGACTAATTTATACTTGTGCCTACATGTTTTCACTAATGTAAGGTGTGACGCTTTCTCTCCCTCCGCGCGTGGCTAGTTGGTGATCATTTGGAGTTCATAGAGTTGGTGAGTCCTCATGTTCCGAGGACAAAGAAATCTTTACTTTGATTTCCCTAAGTTTTAGTTCTTTGGATTTTGTATGTGGTGTATGGATTACGTCCCAGCGACTTCTTTTGATGTACTAGATGGCTTGTCAAGACCATGAGAAATTCCACTTTTAAGTCTTCAAAACTCTTTTTTCATAGATGAGATCCTTTACTTTGTCTATTATATTGTGTATATGTATGTCAAGTAGCTTGCGTAGGGACTCTCGGGGTCTTATACGTCATTCACTTCTAGGGTATACTTTAGGTTATGACAAACTTGGTATTCAGAGCACAAGATTTTAGAAAAAGGTCCTAGGATGTCTGACTAGCCATGTTGAATTGAGTGTTGTTCATTAGTGTGAAGAGCATTCCACATTTATGAATAGGAAGCTATAAAGAGTTTAAGAAATTTTACTTCTTTCATTACTCTAGTCATTCCATAGAGTCTATCTCTATAAAGATCCATCTCCTAAATCATGTTTGCTCTTTTTTAGTCTATTGCCCCTCGAAGAGCTTATATGAGAAGAAATGCGGGCAACGACAATGTGGAGCCTGAGGTTCCTCAAGTTCCAGTTGATCTTTTGTCCGATCAAGTGACTCATGCCAAATTATGAGCCACTTTCCAAGTGTTTACTAAGGGTATGACAACCTAAGAAAATAGAGAGGCCATTACTCACGTGAACCCAAATGTGGGTACGGAGGCAACAAGGATAAGAGACTTTACTAGGATGAATCCTCCGGAGTTCCATGGTTCCAAGGTTGATGAGGATCCTCAAGAGTTCATTGATAAGATGTATAAGATAGTGGAAGCTATGAGATTTTTTACGATTGAGAAGGCGGAGTTGGACGCCTATCAACTCAAGAGTGTTTCTCAAATTTTGTTTGAATAATGGAAAAGTTAGAGGGCTATTAATGCGGGTCCTCTTGATTGAGAGAAATTTAAGGGATCTTTTATTGATTGTTTCTTTTATCTTGAAATGAGAGAAGCGAAAGTTCTTGAGTTCATTAGTATCCTTCAAGAGAATATCAGTGTTGAAGAAGTATGCTTTGAAGTTTACAGAATTGGCTAAGTATGCTCCAATTATGGTTGACGACCCTAGATCAAGGATGAGTAAGTTTGTGTCAGATATTTCCAACTTAGTTGTCAAAAAGTGTCTTACTTCCATGTCGATCAAGGAGATGGATATCTACCGTTTAATGTTACATGCCCAACAAATTGAGGAAGAAAAGCTCAAGGAAAGGGGAAAAGAGTCCAAGAGGGCAATGATTAGTGATGATGACTTTTATCATTCTAGATCCGGTGGAAAAGGGCGTCCTCAATTCCGAAAAAAGTTTTCTAGTAAAGGTTCCTCTAATGGTCGGGATCCTATGTCCAACAAAGATAAAGTGTCTTACCCGAAGCCTCAAGGAGGAAATTGTGGTAATGGATCTTCGATTCCCAGTTGCACTAGGTATGGTAAAAATCATTATGGCAAGTGTTTGATCGGTACATATAGTTGATTTAAATGTGGTTAGAGTTGTCACAGGATGAGAGATTGTTCGTTGCTTGCTACTAAGGAAAGGCATGGTAGACAAGTTCAACCTAGTGATTCCTGTTCGAGTGCCCAAAAGAAAAGTATATTCTATGTTGTTCAGACTAGACAGGACTACGAGGATTATCCAGATGTGGTGACCGGTATATTGAAAGTCTTTCATCTTGATGTTTATGCTTTACTTGATCCGGGTAATACCTTATCAATTGCTACTCCTTTTGTGGCCGTGAGATTTAATGTTGGTCCCAAAATCCTTTCTAATCCCTTTCATGTCTCTACTCCCGTTGGTGAGCCAATTGTTGCTAAGAGAGTTTATAGGAATTGTCCTATTTTTGTTTCTCATAGAGTCACTTATGTTGATCTTGTAGAGCTTGATATGTTAGTTTTTTATGTTATTCTTGGGATGGATTGGCTTCATGCATGCTATGCTTCCATAGATTGTAGGACTTGATTAGTCACTTTCAAGGTTCCGAATGAACCTATCATGTCATGGGAAGACATAAATTATGTTCTCAAAAGTCAGTTCATATCTTGCCTAAAATCTAGGAAAATTATGATGATATTGGGAAGCAGACTACAGAGAGGGGACCAACCCAACCCTATTTTTTCCTATACAACACTTTGATTCTTTAGGAGTTGGGTCGTCAGGTTATTGTCTAGATTGGATATTGCTCTTTCTGGTGTTCTTACTTCAGTTTCTCCTATTATAGTTGATGTTGCACCGAGAGTTCAAGGTCCTAGTATGTGATTTCACACTCTAGGTTCTTTTTCAGTGCCTTCTATTGCACCTCCAACTATTTCATCTAGTGCGACCATGTCGGTTGCTTAGCAGAAGAGATTTGTTAGATTGCCACCTCCCAAGTTTGATAGTAGAGATGGAGAGAATGCTTATGACTTCCTGAGTGAGTGCTAGGACATGTTGTTTAACCTGGGTATCTTAGAGGCAAATGAAGTGTCTTACATCTCATATTTGTTTATGAGAATGGCCAAGAAGTGGTCGTGATCGGTTCTTGCTCGTAAGCCCGTTAGTTCTCCTGTGATTGATTAGGAGCAATTTACTGCAGTGTTACTTGAGTAGTTTGTGCCATATAGCCTTCGCGATCAATGCATGCATAAATTTGATAGATTAGAGTAAGTTCCTTATCAGTTTTTGAGGGCGAGGATCATTTTTGTGAGTTGTCTCGTTATGTTATATCAAGTATCCCTATAGAGTTTTAACGGATCCATAAGTTGGTAAAATGGTTTGCTGGTTATCTCCAGAAGGCCACAACCTTTCTTGTGTTATCAGGTGGTACATTCCATGGTATTATTGATCATGCTAGGATGATTGAGACTATTTTACATACTAGATAAGGTGGTGACACTAAGAGATTTCATCGTCATGGTCAGTTCATGGATCATTCATCTAGAGGTTAAGATTATTCTGGTAAGGGCACTTATGGTTATCAGGGTAGACTAGTATATGTTGCGATTCAGGGTACAAATGGTGTTGGTGGACCCATGCCTAGTCATACCAGTCAGGGTATGCATAATAGATCTTCAAGTCAGAGAGAGCGTATATATTCTTCTGGTCATTCTCAACGAGTTTGAGCTCTTCATGGTTGTTTTGTGTGTGAGGAGTTTGGGTAGAAGGCAAAGGATTTCCCCAGACGTGCTACTTCTACTTTCTAGTAAGGATCACAGGCTGCTCGTTCTGTGCCGGCTCTAATAGTACGAGGTATTTCAGAGAGTGCTAGAGGTGGTACCAAAGGTACCAATGGTGGGGATCAGGTAGTTCGTGATGGTTTCCAGTCTAGTTGTGATCGTAAACTATGTTATGCTATACCAGGTAGATCCTAAGTAGAGGCCTCAGATGGAGTGATTACAGATACCATCCTAGTTTTCCATCGCTCTACTACAATATTATTTGATCCTGACTCTGCCTAGTCTTATGTGTCTACTTATTTTGCTGCGGTTATTGATAATGTGTGTGAGCCCCTTACTATACCTGTTAGTGTCTCTACCCTGGTAGGCAATTCTTTAGTTGTGAACGAGTGTACCGGGGGTGTATAGTGACATTTTCTAATAGTGAGACTTAGGCAAACCTGATTTTACTTGATATGCTTGATTTTGATGTGATATTGAGTATGGATTTGTTATCTCCCTATCGTGTGATACTTAATTGTTATGCTAAGACTGTGACATTAGCTTACCACAACTTACCTCAGTTTGTGTGGAAAGGTACTCCAAGTTCATATCTGAAGGGAGTAATATGGTTTCTCTACGCTCATCATATGTTGGAGAATAAGTGATTATCTTATTTGGCCCATAATCACGATTGACAGTTTAAAAAAGCTACAATCAAGAATAAGTATCATCTTCCTCGCATTAATGATTTTTTTGACCTGCTTCACAGTGCATCGGTGTTCTCCAAGATTGACTTGAGGTCTGGTTACTATTAGTTGAGAGTTAGAGATTCTAATATCTTAAAGAATGCATTTAGGACTCGTTATGAGTATTATGAGTTTGTAGTCATGTCCTTTAGACTGACTAATGCTCCAACGGCTTTTATAGAGTTGATGAATTGGGTATTTTTACCTTATTTAGATCCCTTCGTGATTATGTTTATTGATGATATCTTGGTTTATTTTAAGAATGAGGCCGATCATGTTCATTATTTGAGGACCATGCTTTAGAGATTGAGAGAGGAGAAATTGTATGCAAAATTCTCCATCTGTGAGTTTTGGCTTGAGCTTGTGGCTTTCTCTGATCATGTGGTGTCCAATGAAGGGATTATGGTTTATCCTCCCAAGGTTGCAGTGGTTTATGATTGGGTGAGATCTACTTCCCCTATTTAGATTCAGAGTTCGAGTTAGTGGGCTATTATCATTAGTTTTTTCAGAGTTTCTCTTTAATCAGAGCTTTGTTGACTAAGTTTAATCAGAAGACTATGGTGTTCCAATGGACAAATGAGTGCGAGTCAAGCTTTCAAAATCTCAAGGAGTTATTGACCTTGGCATCTATTTTACCATTACTCGAGAAGGGTATGACATTTCTTGTATTCTGTGATGCTTCATGTGTAGGTTTGGGTGGTGTATTGACGTAATAGCATAGTTATAGCCTATTTTTATCGACAGTTGAAGGTGCATGATAAGAACTACCCTACTCATGATTTGGAGGTAGTCTTTGTTTTGAAGTTATTGCGACATTATCTCTATGATGTGTATTGTGAGGTCTTTACCAAACATTGTAGCCTTAAATATATCTTTTCTCAGCAGAATTTGAACATTAGGTAGCATAGATGTTTGTAGATGCTAAAAGACTATGACATCACCATTTTTTATCATCTGGGCTAGGAAAATATGGTAGCAGACGCTTTGAGCCAAAAATCACCCAGTATGGGTAGCTAGTCTTTCCTAAGGCGGATAAGAGACCTTTGGCGTGACAGGTTCAGTCTTTGGCTAGATAGTTGGTACGACTTGATATTTCCACACCTCACTATGTTTTAGCCTTCATTAAGGCTAGTTTACTTTGATGGATCAGATTCTTGCCTGCCAATTTGAGGATGACAAGTTGAGAGCTATACGAGACAAAGTGTTGAAAGGTGAAGCTAAGTCCACTGTTCTTAATCCCGAGGGAATTTTGAGGATTTTTGGCCGCATTTGTGTTCCTAAAGTTTATGGTTTGGTGCCTGTGATTTTAGATGAGGCTCATGATTTAAATCAACATTATTGGTGATGTGGTATGAAGAGAGACCTTGTTGATTTTGTAAACAAGTGTTTGAACTGTGAGCAACTGAAGTATGAGCATCAAAGATTGGGTGATACGATGCAAAAGATGCCCATGCCTGAGTGGAAATGGGAGTGCATTATTATAGACTTTGTGGTTGGATTAACCCTAACTTTAGGTAAGTATGACATTGTTTGGGTGATTGTAGACCGGTTGACCAAGTCAGCTCATTTCATTCCAATGAAGACTAGCTATAACCCAGAGCAGTTGGCCAAGATCTATATTTGTTAGATTGTTCAGTTGCATGGAATGCCCATTTCCATTTTATGTGATAGATATATGCAATTCACCTCTCATAAATGGAGTTCTATTTAGGAGCAGATAGGTACCAAGCTTAAGTTAAGTATCACTTTCTATTCTCAGACCGATGGTCTTTCCGAGTAGACTATTCAGGTGCTTGAGGATATGTTTTAGGCTTACGTCATGGACTTTGGTGGCCATTGGGACCAATCCCTACCTTTTGTGGAGTTTCCGTGCCATTCCAGCATTCAAATGACACTAATTGAGGATTTGTATAAGTGAAGGTGTAGATCTCCCATCAGATTGTTTGATTCATTAAGAGTATGAGCTTGGGGCACCAATTTATCGAGAGACTTTATTGATAGAGTGAGGTTGATTCAACAACACTTTGTGACCACCCAGAGTAGGCAAAAAAGTTATGTAGGTAGGCGAGTTCGTGATGTATCCTTTGCTATTTTTTAGCAGATTTTGCTTAAGGTGTCACCCACTATCGGTGTGATGAGGTTTGTGGAGAAAGGGAAGATTAATCCATGGTTTATTGGTCCTTTTGAGATTTTGGAGAAATTTGGAGAGGTACCATGTATGTTGGCCTTGCCTTTAAACCTTTCAGTGGTCAACCCTGTGTTTCATGTCTCAATGATTAAGCTATATCGTCATGATGATTCTCATATGATTCAGTAGGATTTAGTTTCTTTGGATCAAAATTTGTCGTTTAAGGAGGAGCTGATTGCTATCTTGGATAGACATACTAGGCAGTTGATAAAAACATACTGATTTAGTGAAAGTGTAATCAAGGCAACGACCTATTAAAGAGGCTACGTGGGAATTAGAGTATGGCATGCGTCGTAGATACAGACAACTTTTCACCCCTTCAGGTACCTTATTTTACTTTTGTTCGAGGACGAACACGTGTTTTATTGGTACCTATTTCTTAAGAAACTGCTTTTATTTGTTAAATGAACATTTTGTCCTTTACCTTAGCGTTTTATGCTTAGTTTTTTTTTGCGGGGAAAGTTAGTGTGGTCCCTGATGCAATCGGGGTGAGATTTTTGTGTGTTTAAGCCTTTTGAGTTAAGTTATATTAATATAGTTAACTTTGGTCAATATTTAGAGATATGAGAATCTGAGGGTGATTCTGTCAATTCCATTGCATCTGTAACGTCGAGTTTGGTCTAGTAAGGTAGTTAGTTAGGGTTCTGAGGCCTTAGGTTAAGATTTGGGTGTTTAGGCGAGATCTTGAGGTTTAGTCCTAAAGAGAGGTTCGGGAGGGGTATTTCTGTCATAACGATCTTTTTTTTAGAAATCTAACGATTCCATTGAGTCTCGAATGTCGAATTTAGTGGGTAGCATATTTGATTTATTTTTATTGGGTTTCAATTGAATCCCAAGGACCCGTTCGAAAACTTTAATAAGATAAAAAATTATTTTTTTCTGGTGCTGGTGCAGTTGACCTCGGTCAAAGCTTGGTCAACACGTGGTCAACCGCCATTGCAGTTAACATAAAGTCAGCATCCCCTTTTCTTTTGCCAAAACAACCTCCTTTCTTTCCATTTCACTTTCTTTCACCATTCTTTTCATATTGGGAGCTTGGGAGGGAGACTTTGGAAGCAATTTCTTGAGAAAAAGTCACGCAAATAAGTTCCTTTGTCGATTCTATATCATTTTCTTCGAATCTCATCTTCCTAAAACATCTTTACATTATGATTTCACTGTGGTCTTTGGTATTTTCTCCTAAAGTTAATATAATCAATTATTTCTTGATTTGGAGCTCATTTTTAGCTCGCTCTTAATGGATTTTTCAACCACAATTTCCTCTTGAGTTATAAGACGTGTTTTTCAAATAAAAATCTAATTTTACCCTTGTCCATTCTGAAGAGATTATTGGACGAATTTACTCCTAATTCCTAATATTATCAATATGGGTATCGCTGGACTCTTTTTGATGTATCCTTTCTACTCTTGACAATTTAGGGATTCTTTTGGAGATCGTTTGGTTAAGATAGGTTTCAATAGAGTTTTTTAGTTGAAGTTTCGACCTTCGAGATGGGTTTGGCTATCCTTCTTTAGACGGGGCTGAGTAATTAGTTTTTCTTTTGAATTCGACTATGGAATGAGATTGTAGCATGATATTGAGATGTTGGTAAGTGTAGACTGTATTATTTATCCTAGTGGAGGCTTATTTGTAATGCTTAGCCTGTGTGGAGGCCTTATGTGGTGTCTTTAATTGTTTTTGAGAACATGTGACATTTGAGAATTGTTTGAGAGAGGATTGAGTTGCCTTATTTAACATTCTTACTTGGGATGTTCTAGTTAGGGGCTTGAACTGATTTTTTATCTCATCTTAAAATGAAGGGTATGCTTTCTAAATGGTAAAAATTGATTTCAAATAAATTCTTCCGCTATTTTCTATCACGAGCGACTGTATTTAATAATTTATTGACTTTGGAAACTTTGGAATCTTTAGATCCTATTGAATTGATTATGCCTCTCTATTGTATGTGTTGTGATGCATTCATTCTCATTCATCATACCATTGATCATGTGAATCTGAGGACATGGAAAAGTACTATTTTGAGATAGAAATAAACACCTTACATATATCCTTAACCATGAGCTAGGTGGCAAGTTGATGTGATATTGAGAATGTGAGATTGGTATATGGACTTCGAGTTCCCTATGGGTCCTTGTCTGGACGCTAAAGCTCGGCAAGGTGTATACAACAATTTGTGTGACAACCTTAATTCCACCACATCATTTCATCATTTCATTGCAATATATTGGCCAGCTTTTTTTGTTGTGTAAATTGCCTATTGGTATGAGAAATTCTTTGTAGTCTTACGTGTTTATTTGACTCACACCTTTCTTATATAAATTGGCAGAATCGATGTTGGGATGAGACTTTTCTGCATGTAGATGGAAATGTTTTGTAGTTTAATTCTTATGTTTGATTAAATGTACTCACCACTACTTTTTGTATCTTTTTGATGCAGATTCTAGTCAGGGTGTTTCTTGTGGCGGTTGATCGGATCTAGTCGGTGGAGACTATTCTGATTTATAGTGAGATCTTATAACACCTCAAAAGTTGGAAAATTGAAAAGAAAAAATGCAGAAAAAATTATTGAAGCAGGTTTCACGAGTCCAACCTACGTTCTGTAGTAAGGAAGTCGTAGACTTGGAGATGAGTTTTTGAAAAAAATAAGTTTATGAAGTTTACCTACGAACGAACAGGAGGAACCATAGGAGTTTCGACAGACTGTAGAAAGGTCCCATAGAAGTGTTCCATACTTGGGAAAATTTTGAATTGATTGTTGAGTTATACGGAGTCTAAGAGGTCCTATGGGCCGTAGAAAGGACTTATCAAAGTTGGATGATATTATAGGCTTTAGTACTTGGTCTACGGTTGATCAGTACGACTATATAAATTCCTACGGACCGTAGGTCGTAATCGTAGGATCAATCCGATAGTTATTTTAAGGATATTTGGGTCTTTTCCTATACTTCTAATTCTTATACTATGTAGTTTTACTCCTAATTCTAAGCCCTATAACTATCCTTCACCCTTTGAAAGTTCTCGAACTCTCTCATTCAATCAAAATCCCAAACCCTCTCCAAGGTTTTCTCCAAAATCCCCTCTCTCTAGAGCAAGGTTCTTCAAGTTCAAGTCTCTTGTTTGATCAATTTCTTAGGGCTTTAAGATCAAGGTATGTAGGGATTTCATCAATGAGTTTCATTCACCCATTGAGTCCTCAAAGTTTCTCCAATTCTATTTCCCTAAACTAGTTAGGTTTTCATCCAATTCCTCATGGGTTCTATTTGTACGAATTTAATTGATTGATTTTAATCAGATGTGAGGATTCTATTTGTACGGATTTAATTGATTGATTTTAATCAGATTGTGGTTTTTAAACACAATTGCATGCTTTCCAACTAATTTCATGTGAACCTATGCATGAATCTATGATTTTGACAATAAACTCTAATTTGCATGAAATTAAGAAGAATCTATGAAGCTATGAATTTCATGAACTCATGCATGAATTATGAAAGAAAAGAGTTTTATGATCTAGGTTGCTTTTGACTGGAATCAATGAAATTGTGAAAGGTTTTCTCACATTAAGGAATCATGGTTTTGGTGAAAGGCTTTCTCACTTATATTTGATTCAAGATTTTATGATATTTTTAGCTTGGATTAGTAACTTAATTGTACTTTTCCATGGATTATTATATGCTTATGTTTTGACTATTCCATAGGGATTTTACTTAGAACCGAGAGGACATTGAGATGGAGGGTCTCTCGTTAGTAAATATTGGGTCTCTAGTAGCAATCTCCTTGTCCCTAACTATGTACCCCTGTAGGTTATCTTCAATGATATAGCTAGTGGATCTCCATAAGCTAGAAGTTTATGGTCCTTGCCTTGGCAAGAAAGGATATCTCTTTTCAGTGTGGGATCAAGACACCAGATTCCACATTATATCTCACATGGTCTATGCTTAGAATACAAATAATTCATCACAAGTGTATCATCATAGACTAGGTAATGTCCTACTTCTACATGTTTATTAAGGTTCATGACTAAGTGTGGGAAGTGTATCATATGTGGTTGAGGATCATAAAAGGCCTCTAGCACTAAGTCAAGTTCCAGGTCTTCCTACCGGTTAAGTTTTTCGCATGAGTTCATGCAAGGGTCAACCTCAAACAATCCTATCTCGCATTTTATGAATATTTATATATCCAATTACCCACTAAAGTAAAGGTCTTCGAGTCCTCTTTCCAACTTCGTCATCCGCTCTTCAATTCGAGGTTGGTGTCAAAAGTTATGATAATTTTACTTTTAACTGACATTTTGATAAAAAGAGGCAACGTATGTTGCGGATGCAAGTTCCACTTGTGAGGATATAAAACCGATCACATCTGTGCCGACGGAACCCATTTAAGTCTGTTCTAATCCAAATGTTTTTACTTTTTAATCATTCTTTCAAGGCTTAGAAGTGGTTTTCTCTCCTCCTCCCATCCTTCTTCTTCAAGGTAAATCTTTCTCTAGATAATTCAATTTCGCAAACCAAATTTCATCATCTAATCGTGAATTGTTAATTGAAATTTTTACCGTTACCCATAAAAATTTCAAGAAGTGAATTCAAGATTCTAAAGAAATGATTTCTTAATCGTTCTTCATCAAGTTAGGGATCTTTATCAGATTTGTGGTCCGTATAAGGTATGTAAGTATCGTAGTGAGAAACTTAGTTCTTCCCCACGCCCTGCAGCTATAACCTTAGTTAGTAAGATCAAAGCCGGGGTTTCACCCCGAAGTCTATGATTTTTGAATTCTTCTATTTTGAATAGGTCCATTGTTGATTCTATTATTGAAATTATTATACTTTATATGATTAATGATCTTTAATTGATTTAGGATTTATGTTATTCTACTACGTCATAACCCTTTCTTAGCTAAAATTATTTAAAAACCTTGTCATATTATTTCTTATGCATTGTTTTTATGAGTAGGGTACATTTCAAGAATGTAAAGAAACATTTTAAGAAAAGTTTCAAGAAAGTATATTTTGCATTCATGCATATTTTCATAAAGAAAGCCTAGACAGTTTCCTTTAAGAAAAACTGGCATAGCATGACATGTTATAGTTAAAATTGGCAATAAATAGCCCATTTATAATCTTTTAACAAAACAAAGATTTTCGAAAATTTATTTGGCACTTATTAGCCATATTTTCTTTTACTCGAAAGTGAGTTTTTTTTCTTCTAAAAAGTTATTTTATTCCCTAATTTTCTCCAAACTTTTCTCAAGACATGTTTTTCTCTTTCACCGATTCTTTATTTATTGAAAAGTAAATTTTTTATTCTTTCTTCTTCTCTTTTCTTATTTTAAACAATTCTTTGTTAATAATGATTCTTTCAACATTTTTTTTTACTTTTTTTTTTTAATCTTTTTACAATTCTTCAGATATGCATATACTCTGTATTTGCTTAAATTTTCTCTTCTGTATTTATGTTCATCCAATGTTTGATAATATACTAAATCGTGCTCTATCATATATATATAATGAATATGTCATTGCCAAAACTACATGGATTTTTTTTATTGTGGAATTGAAGAGTTCAATTTAATTGGGCAAAAATTGAGATTATAATGTGTTATTTTTTTATATTTATTTTCATGGGTAAAAGGGATCTCATGATTTTTTTTGAAAAAATAAATCTTAATTCTATATTTTTTTTTGGTGGTATAAGTACAAAACAGTGTGTAATTTGAATGTAGAATCTGTTTATAGAATTTTATTTATTGCAATTCTATACATTTTTTACAAGAGAGTATTTGAAGATGCTTCATTAGTAATGCCATTTGGTTTGAATTAGTAAAATATAACACATATAATAATTGTATACATGATTGTGTATACATTGGTATAAAGTCATTCAATTTATTGTATACAACTACTAATTGAATCAATACACGAATTAGTCATATTTAATGTATACATAAATGTGTATACATTGCAGCAGAAATCATACGATTACTTGTACACATAAACTAATTGAGTGAATACACAAATATTTTTATGTATACACAATCAACAATGTATACATAAATTTATAATGTATTCATAAATATTCTTTGAGTGAAACATTATGAATACATACTGAACTGATTGAATACATTAGCCTAATAAACTCGTTACATAAGTATATACATCATTTATTTTAGAGGATGCATAATGTATACTTAATTATTATTTTTAATTGATAATACCTTGACGTATTTAAACTTTTCACCTTAAATTGAAACATCATTCGAATAGAATAATTATTTTTATCATAGATATTAGAGAGAAAAAATTCTTGTAAACTTGACATTCTGTTAGTATAGTTTTAGTAACACGCTCAATAAAATGTTTGTAACCAATAAAATATAAAGCGTTTGTGTTGTTGACACCAATAGCAATTAAATTGGTATTGACAATTCCATCTTCAACTTTAGCACTTGAAAGTGTATAATGTATGCCAATAACTTTTCAAGTTATACATGATGGATAGTATTTGAAAGTTTCCTATTCTTTTTTCAATTGTATGTATACTCGCATTTCTATATTGTTTCGTTTCAACATTGATATTGAAAAGTCGTCGATTTTATAATGAAATTCAAAAGAATTAATAGAAGTATCAACATATAGAGGATTTGAAATCAATATCCGTATTGATAACCACCGCTTCTATGGAACAATCTACAAAATTATTATTTCTATCCCATTCTCCATTATAATGAATCAAAACAATCAAAGGTGCCATTTATATCTTGATGCTTTTATTTGCTCTACGTTGTTGTTTTTTTTCTTAAAAAAAAAGATATACTAATAATGGAGTTGGGTTTGGAAATTTAAGGAAACTGAAATGCTAACTTCCTTGGTTATAGGAATTAAAATCACAGAAGAAAAAAATCCCACGTCTTCTATTTATTGCCAATTGGTGGCGCAATGGTAAAAAAGTAAATCTATAAAAATACTGTTAATTTACTTTTGGGCTATTACATGCTATTAATTTTTTTGGACTATTAATTGCTAAATAAAGTTGGGCTATAAATTGCTAATTCTATGTAGCAGTTGCGCCTTTGTGTCAATTTAAACAAAGTATGTCTCATATTTGAGAAAGCATGGTAAGATATTCGGGAAGGCATAGTCAGATTTTCAGAAAAGCATAGTCAAATTTTTAAAGTAAAGTAAAGTAAAGTTCAGCTCTAAAGCATTATCATTGAACATAGACTCAAAGTATTAGATATTCAGTTTTTCCCTAATGTGGGACCATTTTCCTAAAGTGGACATCTTTACGGTTATTGAGCACCAATTCATGTCTTGAGAGTAGTATTGAGCAATAAGTCAGGTAACTCTTTAGATAATTCAAACCCCATAATTAGATCGCCAATGCGGGATAAGATCATGCTGTTGATTCCAGTGGCTCCTCAAAAAACCTCTAGTAAGGGTTCAAATATTGGATCCAATAGTTCAACTTGTCCTCTATCCTAGCAAGGTAAAAGATGGCTCTGATAACATGGGCAAGATGTTGTATCATCATGAGACTCATATGATAGTTGTCAATTAGAGAAACTCAGTGAGAAACTAAATTGTATTATTTTATATATACAAGCTTTACTTTCAGTTGAATATTTTATAATCTACAATTGGATTTACTCTTTTAGTTCACTATATTCAGTTTAGCTGGTTATTTCATTCATCTATGTTATATACCATACATTCCATGTACTGACGTCATTCGATGCTACATCTTTAAATAATTCACATTTAGAATTTCAGGATCAAGAGCAGACACTTTATTAGGATCTCTTCCTTTCAGCATTGGTGAGACCTTCTTTCTTTCGGAGAGCTCCAGTTTTATCTAGTTTAGCTATTAATTTTAAGACTTTTGCTAATAAAGTCTTCAGATATCCATGGATCTTGTCTCAAAACCTATATTTAACAGTATATGCTTCATAAATGAGTATGTTGAGTCATATTTCAACTACTTTACAAACAACCTCTTATTTAAGACATATTAGTTAAAAATTTATTTGATTTGTGTTTTCTACAACAGTTATTTGCTTATTTTTTAAAAGCTTTTGCATAATTGTTATAGTTCTATCACTACCAAAAACTACGTCCTAGTCGTAACACGGTGCTTAAAATCACAACTGACTCTAAGCTAACCCTTGATACTGACATAGTCATGAGTAACTAATTATGAACATGTAAAAGAATGAAAAAGGCTGAGCGGAAGTATAATTATGAAATACTAGTTCAATATATTTTTTAACAAAGTTTTGTATACAACAACTGTAATGTGAAAGGAATCTAAAATAGAATAGACTGAATATAACGTCTCTAATTGACTGTCTATGAAGCCTTTACTAATACTGATTATAGTTAGTGGTGCATGATCCCCACTTAACTTAATCAATACATGTGAATAGAAACAACATACTAGAACTAAAAACTGACTTGAGTGCTCGAAATAAGAGAACTCATCACCTTTTGACTGGAAGATGCGATCCAACCGACTAGGATCCTGAATCTACATCACATGAAAAATATAGGCACAAGAGGTATGTGACTAGGTACTTTGAATGTAATAAATATGAAATATATGCATGATAATTTGTAAATTTGGACATGATGAATTTGAAATGGTAAACTGAATATGAAATTGAAATAAATGAATGTAAGGTCAAACCAATATTTCGAAAAGCATAACATACGCTTAAATTATAGTCTTTGAGGAAGTCATAAAAACCTTTGAAGAAATATAGTTCTTTTGGTAGATCATATGAGCTATAACATAGAATCTGATGTAACTCCCACACTGAAAATGGAGAGTCTACTTGTCAAGGTAGAACTTTGTATCATATCATAAGGTCTATGTGGATCCACTAGCTAGGTCATTTAAGACAATCTTACGGGGGCACGTAGTTTGGAACTAGAGATTACTACTAGAGACTTTCCTATTTGAGCCTCCACCTCAAAGTTCTCTCGGTGCTAAGTTATATTCCACTGGAATAGATACAATCAATTATCAAAACATAACATTAAAAAAGGCAATAATCACAATACCAATCCAAATCATAAAGTCTTATAAGAGTAGCTCCTTTTAATCATGATTCATACATATGTGAGAAAACCTTTAACAACCATAATTTCATAATATGTGAGAAAATCTTTCACAATTCATTGATACTTATCTCAAAATCTTCATTTTCACAAAATATGCATAGATTCATAATCATAATTCATGAGTTCATAAGCATAGTTTATATTCATAAAATTGGCATAGACATGGATTTATATGAAACCACTGAAAACCATCTAATTAAGTTAAATCATGCATGATAAGATTGAATATAAATAATTGAATCACAATAAATTGAACACATGGAGAATAGCATAAAACCCTAGATTTTGGGTGAAATCTATTTGAAGTAAAATATACTCTCTTGAAATACATCTTAAATAATGCACTTGAAATTAAATGTAAGAATACTTTCTTGAAAATAGTGCACTTGAAGTAAAATATACTTTCTTGAAATTCTTCTAAAATCATGCACTTTAAATTAAAGAGAATAATATTTTCTTGAAAATAATCTACTTAAAACTAAATATACTTCCTTGAACTCTTTCTCAAAAGACTTCTTTAAAATCTTGAACATACTTTATTTGTGAAATTAATGCATATGAAATACTACAAGTATTTTAAATAACTTTGATTAGAAATGGGTTCCTGTGGTATAATAAGCATGAACCATGAATCAATACTCACTAATGACATAAAGTACCATAATTTTGATGATAAAAATCAAGAATCAATGATAGGAGATAAAGAGAATTCAAAATCATATAATCTTGGGTAAAAACCCTAGCTTTGTTCTTAAAAACATATATTATAGGAGTAGGGTGTGAGGAAGAACAAAGTTCCTCACTTTGATAATCTTACATACCTTAAACACTCCATGAATCTTGAAGAATAACCCTAACTTGAAGAGAACGATCAAGAAATTCTTTCTTGAGATTCATGAAATAGTTTCTTGGAATTCCTTGAAAAATATTTGAAAGAATCTTGCGTGGAAGTCTTATGCTTTGATTTTCCGTAGAATTTGTATTAGGGTTTGAGTGAGGAGAAGAAGAAATTAAAAGACGGAAATATGATTGTTTAGGGCTTTATAGGAATTGAGAAAATCATTTTAAGATTTTCCTAGTGGTACAAGGACGACAAGAAAATTACTTTTTTTAGAAGTTTCCCATCGGTCAATACGAAATTGCATTGCATCATTTAGTAAAATGATCAAAACTCTACTCTAAATTCAAAATGACAAAAACTTGGTGGCATTATAAAAGAAGCTTCATAAACCTTTAATTTGATAGGTTATGGTCCACCTAACTCTTTATATTTTAAGAGATATGATCATTCAAAGTTGACCAATATACAATTTTATATGGAAAATCAACCGATAAGGAAACTTTCAAATCAATTTTGTGTTAAAGGATTATTGTTACCTTAATTTATATCCAAATATCTTCCCACACTAAATAATTGACTTTAACACCTATGCACAATTAAAAATCATTTGGTACAACCCTATTTGACACCTCGGATTTGAAAAAATGGAAAAATGTAATTTTGGGTTGCAGGTTTGACCTGTGGCTCCAACCTATAGTTGGTAGTAGCATTTACTGATCGTAGATGGCATCCGTAGGTAGAAGGGAAATGGAGAAAAACTTTTGGGAAAATTTTTAGGACCTACGGTGGCCATGTACGGTCCATATGTAGACCTACCAACCGTACATGGCCCCATCGATGGATGGTCCAAATTCAAGTCTCTGAACCCTACCTACAGTCGATCAGGACGGTCCGTAATGGGTCTCCTAATTATTCTAACCCAATACTATGTCGTTTTACCTTCTATCCTAGACCCTATATAAATGTTTTTGCCCCCAAATTTCTCAATTGAACTCATTCTCCTAAAAACCCAAAAGTTCATCAAGTTCTTCCCCAATATTTCTCTCTTTAACGCTTGAAGAAGAAGTCTAGGGTTTCAATATCAAGTCTCCAAATTCACCATTAATTGTGGGTTTTTTACTTCAAGTATGATAGTATTCACCTATGGAGTCCTTTCCTCCATAGGGTTCCCAAATTCTCCAATTTTACAAGTTAGAATCTCCAATTGAAGTGTGGGTTTTATTCAATCTCATGGGTTCTTTTCAATTATGATCTAATTGATTGTTTTATGTCTTTTTATGCATGAATTGAGATAATTTCATGTTTTTGGGTTGAATTCACTTGAACCCATGCATGATCCATGATTTCTTGATGTTGATCAAATGATGAAGTTTTGAACGATGAAAGATGAATTTATGAAGATATGCATGATTCTTTATGAAGTTGATGAAAATGATTTAAGGTTGCTTTGAGAGTAAAACATCGATGTTGTTGTTGTGAAAGTTTTTCTCACCTAAGATGAATCGAACTTAAGGAGATATTCTAATGAATTCTAGCTTGGATTGGCCACTTGATGTGCCCTTTCATGGATAATAAGATACATTAAGATTAATGACTATTCCATCTTAGCACCGAGAGTATATTGAGATGGAAGCTCTCCCGTAGTTGAGGCTGAGTTTCTAGTAGCAATATCCCCATTCTATAACTATGTGGCACCATAGGTTTGTCTTAGATAAAAATAGCTAGTGAATCCACCTAAGCTAGAAGTTTATGGTTCTTACCTTGGCAAGTAAGGACCTCTCTTTTCGATGTGGGATAGACACTGAATTCCATGTTATAGCTCACACTGTCTATGTCAGTTAAAAGTAAATCTCCCACAATAATGAACTAAGGTTGTTTTCTAAAAATATCTCAAATGTGTTTTAAAGATGTTTATTTTGTATTGACCATGATTAAGACTTATGTTTTCTAACATGCTATTTTATGATTTAGCTTGGTCATTGCATGTCATATAATGAATAGTTTAGCATGATTTCATAATTCTTATGCAATATTGCTATCATAATTGGTACATTTAATGTACTGACGCATACTTTTGCCTACATTATTTCACTAATGTGTGGTCCGACGCTCCTACCTCCCATACTTGTGGCTAGTGATCCCATATAGTTATTGAAGATTGGTGAGTCCTCATATTCCGAGGATCAAGACTCTTTTATTGCTTTCATGTTTTTTGTTTTTGGATATTGTAACACCTTGGAATCTAGTAGTCTAAGAAAGGGACCAAGTGAGAGGTTGTGAACCAAAGAAATGAGCATGGGCAACCTTCACGTGGACCCATACAGGCTGTGAAGGGAACCACGAGTTGTGGTGCTGCCTATGGTGGCTCACAGTAGCTAGCCAAAGGAGGCTCACCTCCCACGACCACTATGATGCCTCGTGGTGGGGACCACGAGTCATGGTGGTGCCTATGGAGGGTGAGACAGTGTGCTCCCCAAGGCTACCTAACTTGAGACCCCCCATACGAGCCACTTGACGGCTAGTGAAAGCCATTATGGGCTGTGAGAGGGGTCATGGTCAAGAGTTAGGTTCATGGGGTAAGTGGTGGGTTGCCAAGCCACTGGTCTAGGACCACATCTGGCACCACGGCTTATGATAGACCACGACTTGTGAACCAAAGAAATGAGCATGGGCAACATTCACATGGACCCATACGGGCCGTGAAGGGCACCACGAGTCGTGGTGCTGCCCATGGTGGCTCACAATAGCTAGCCAAGGGAGCCTCACCTCCCACGACCACTATGACACCTTGTTATGGGGACCACGGGTCATGGTGGTGCCCATGAAGGGCGAGGCAGTGTGCTCCCCAAGGCTGCCTAACTTGAGACCCCCAACATGAGCCACTTGACGGCTTGTGAAGGCCACTACGGGCTGTGGGAGGGGTCGTGGTCAAGAGTTAGGTTCATGGGGTTAAGTGGTGGTTTGCCAAGCCACTGGTCTTGGACCACGTCTGGCACCAAGGTTCGTGAGAGCCACCATGGCTCGTGGAGCCTGTCGTGAAGGTGGTTCAATAAAGTTAGGGGCTTTTAGGTCTTTTCCTGTTTTAATTAAATCAAAACTATATTGGTTTACCCAAGCCTAGGACCCATATATAAGTGATTTTAACCCCAAAACTCATCCATTCAAGTCATTCTCTCAAATTCACCAAAAGAATTGGGTTCTTCTCCAAAATATTTCTCTTTCTAGAACTTGAAGAAAAAAAAAGAGTTCAAGCTAGGATCAAGGTCAAGTCTCCATTCCTCAAGCATTTTTGGGCTTTTATATCAAGGTATGATAGCTTTTCATCCATGGATATCCCAATATTCCCCAATTGAAAAGTAGAAATTCCCTAATTTGAGTTGAGGTTTTCTTCTAATGTTGTGGGTCTTGATGGATGTTGATCCAAATGATTGAGTTAAGATTGTTTATGCATGAAATTATAGGATTACATTTTATTAGGATGAATTTACATATACCCATGCTTAACACATGTTTCTAAGGTGGAATTGATGTAAATGGGTTTTACTCCATGAAAGGAGAATTTATGGATTTAGATGTATCCTTATAGGATTGATAATATACATTATGGATTGCTTTGAGATTGAAGCATATATATATAAATTGCTTGAGATTGAAGCATATATGATGAATTGTGATTAGTAGGGCTTTGAGGGTAAAACTTATGTGATAATTGTTGATTTTAGATAGGATTGTTGTGGAAGGGATTTACCCACATGATTCCTTATGTAAGTATGAATGTGAAAGGCTTTCTCACATTGAATAATTCTAGGTTGAAAGGATTGCTCACCTAAAATGAATCTAAGTTAAAAGACTATGAAATTGATGAGGCTTGAGGCGATTACCCATGACCTCATATGAGAAGGATATGAGGCGGTTACCCATATTCCTAAGTTAGAAAACATGAGGCGATTACCCATGTCATATGATGAAGGATGTGAGGCGACTACCCTTATTCCTTGATATTGAACAATAGGTGACTGCCCACGTTCTTATTATGTAAGATTGAACTAGAGACGACTACCCACATTCCTATAATGATGTTGGACATGGAGGCGAGTACCCATGATCCTTATAGAAAGACATGGAAGAGAGTACTCGTGCCATATGATGTTGGACATGGAGGCAAGTACCCATGATCCCATAGTAAGTAAGGCAAAAGGTTAATACCCATTAGCCTTTATAGGAGGCAAAGAGGGGAATCCCCATGTCTTTAAAAGTAAGCAAGAATAGTATGAACAATGTTATGAAGAATGAATAACTTGGATTGTTGCTTGAGTTGCCTTCCATGATATGTAAAACTAGAGGCGGATGACCCAAATCTTGACTAAGGATAAGTTGAGGTTACTTCAAGAAGTGTTCCTCTTATGTTATGATGATATATTATGTACACTTGTCTATTCCCACCAAGATAAGTCAATCTCAACCCAACGAAACGAAACAAATGTGTAAAGATAAAGTAAGAACATGATAAAAGTGGAAAACTTATCCATTCTATAATAACTCCGAAACTTGGTTGCCATGTGTACAACCCACTAATACATAAAGTGCGAAAATGAAATAAATACTAGTCTCAATATTTTAGTTTCCCAAATAAAACAAAGTATAACCAAAAGGGAAAAAAAGGACCCACCAGGATTCCAAGTTGCTAACTCTCAAGTCCTTCAACAAGCCTCAGAATGGGAGAAGAAGAAGGGCAGTGACACAAAATTGAGCTCGAAACCTACACAAGCATATAAGTAAGGAGTGAGTACCAAACAATGGTACTCACCAAGCAACTTGATAAGCAAAGCAAATGTAGCTAGAAAATGTATACTCATATCATCCTAACTGAACCTCCTCAAACTACAACATGCATAAAAATCAACTCAACCTAATAGTTTCACAATACACAATTCACAAGGCTTAACCATATAATTCAACAGTCTCAGTTCAACAACCAACACGTATCAAGTATGAAAATCACAAGTGTCAAGTAGATAAATCACAATTATCAAGTAAATCAATCACAAGTATTAAGTAGATCAATAACAAGCATCAAGTTCATCAAATCACAATAATCAAACACTTGCCGGAACCATTTCACATCGGCGCAATATCACTATCCAGAACCATTTTCCATCGACATAATATCACATCACTAACCGAAACCATTTCCTTTCAACTTTATATTATATCACTTGCTGGAACCATTTCCCATCAGCCCATTATCACTAGCTAGAAATATTTTCCATCGGCTTTATATCACATCACTAGCCGAAGCCATTTCTCTTCGGGTTTATATCATATCACTTGCTGGAACCATTTCCTATCGGCACATTATCACTAGACGAAATCATTTCCCATAGGTTTTATATCACATCACTTACTGGAACCATTTCCCTTTGGCATAATACTATGAGGCAGAACTATTTCCCATCGACTTTATATCACATGTCTCAACACGGTATACAACAATCAATACACATAAGTAATTTCACACCATAAGAAAGAGACAACAATCAAACAATTCAAGTCCACATTAATGTCATCAAAGCATTTCATCAATCAATCAAATAGGGCTTACAACAAGTCAAATCACAAGCATTATGATCAACACGTTATCTTTTCATTAAGCTCCTTTTTTATTCATTAAGATTAATCAAATGGAACAATGAACCCATCACCTCATTCTCATTACCCACCAACACACAATGAATAGAAATACATGATTCTACTATATTTACAAGGTTTAGGAGATCACTTGCTTTAATTCAATCAAATAGCCTTTTTAAGACTTGATTCCCCCCCTTCCGAGCAATGTTCAAAGCCACACAATCTAATTCAATCAAATAATCATAATAAGATTCCGGAAACAACAATACCCAATTCAAACTCTTTGAATCTGAAAATCCTTACTTGAAAACATTACCCCAAGGAATTTGGAACTAATTGGTAAAAACCATTTTGAAAAAGGACTTAAAATCAATTCAAAACACCATTTTAGTTTAGAACTCAAGTTCTTGAAAACCCTGTCAATTGCTAATTAATTCCCAAGTTTTGATGTTAAAATCCATAAATAATCAAAGGGACAAGAAGTTTTAGGGTCACAAAAGTTTACCCAAAAGATATGGCATAAGAAATCTCTTCAAAATTGCCTCCAAGGATTTTGTCAAGCTCAAAAATGGAAAATGGGGATTAAAACCCAAAATTTCAAACCACAACCCCTTTTATGACGTCGCAAAAGCGACCCAGGTTCACTTAAGTGAACCCCGCAAAACTAGGGGTCTCGCTTTTGTGAACCAGTCTTCGCTTAAGCGATCATCGCTAAAGAGAACCTTGGTTCGCTTAAGTGAACCCTGCCCAAAAGGACAATCTCGCTTTTGCGAGCCGGCCTTCGCTAAACCGAAGATAGGAAAAGTGAAGGCCCTCCTCCGCAAACGCGAGGACTGCAGAACTAGAAACATCAATCAACACAAAAGATCATCGACAAGACCCTTAGGATTCGTTCGGAACCCCATACATAAAAATAATTTATGCAAATTGACTATATCCGGTGTTCTGGATTCGATGAAACAGTTGAAACATTAATCTGAGGTTTCCTTCACTCGACATTCATGAAAATCACAAGAAACTAACATAACGCCTAAAAATGTCAAAACAAGCTCAAGACCTCTACAAATTCAACCAAGATCTCACTAAGGCCTAAAATCATCCCCCGAATCCAAAGAAACTGTGAACCCCGAATGTTGACAAAAGTCAACTCAAAGGCTAAAATTCCACAAATTTTCAACTTAGAACTTCAAATCCTCAAAAAGGACTCCAAATCTCTCATAGACCAATTTTCACATTTTAAAATTGAGGGAATTGACATAATTTCATTCCGACACTCGAAACTCCAAAAGACACTGAAAACTACTTTTATGCAACTTTAACCCTTGCACAACACAAAACTTACAAAATTCTCAACTTTTTATTGAAAGTTTGAAATCAACTTTCAAAACTTAAACACAAAAAACTCGGGGTCCATATCAAGAGGAACAAAATGGTAATCTACAAGAATTTCCAAAAAAAATGACCAACCCAATCATTACAAATAGACATAGTAACGTGTTTGATAGGGTTGAGCAAATTGCATTAGTTTAACAAAGGGGATTTAGGGTATGCGGTCGATTTTTCAATGGGATTGTAATTGATACAAGAAAAAGATTAATTTGGTTTCGGTGGTTGATGCTTATCGTGACCAACGACACTAACCTACGATACGAGTGTCTACGATCGTCTATAATATAGTAGCCCAACCAAGGGTTGGGGTCGTGTCCCAATGGAGTGGTTTTGAGAATTAATAGAAAAATAAAATTAAGTTCTAATTAGTCGTAGCTAAAGACATTAACGATTAAAAATATAGTAAATTGAGGGGGGTGACACGAAAGTGTCAAATATCAATTGGTGGTTTTGTCACAAGTAGTAGAAACAACTAAAATAACAAGAAAATCAAGTGTGGGGAAGAGTTCATGGGGTGTGACCGCAATACAAGTTGAGATAAGTAGTTTGGTACATGCTTTTAATAGGAAATTTGTAAGATAATAGTGATTAGGCTAAGCTTTAAATGTAAATAAGTTTCCTCTCGGGCAACTTACCCCGTTTCAAATGTGTTCCTCTCGAACACCCATTTGCCGCATGAAGACCAGCCTATGCCTTACCCCACTCACTCTCTCGAGCTGAGTGTTAGGATATGGGACTAGGGCTCACCCTCTCGGGCTGAACCTTATGTCGACCCACTCTTTAGGCCATCAGTCTAGTGGTCTTGGTTTCGCGACCTCCCTCTCGGACAAGCCGAAAACACATGGAACAAAGGGCGGAGTGCGTCCCTTCGGCGAATCGCCAAGTGTGCTTGGCGATGCTCAGGCTTCAGCATCTTCATTCTTTTCAGCCTTTTTGTTCCTTTTTGCGCCTAAGTGTCCATGCTTCCACTAAAACTTCAAATACCTGAAACTTAAGAGTTTTCATCAGATATTGAGACAAAATAAGTATTTGAGGAAACTATTTCTATCAAAATAAAGCCCTAAATGAATCCAATAGGTGGACTCATCAGTGGTAAAGGAAAAGGAGGAAAGTGGGGATTGGGGAGTGTTGTTAAGACCACCATTGTGGTTGGGTAGGGTTAGGCCAAAATAGTAGGTTAGGAGAGAAGAGAGCATTTTGCATTCGTAATAATTAATCGTATATATTCCCTCCATCTCTATTTATGTGACACTTTTCAAATATCGAGATTCAAACAAGTCTATCTTTGACCGTAAATTTTTTATATATCTTTTAATTACTTTGAATTGTCAATTATTGTGTCTTATAGTATATTTTACATAGTTTACAAATATATAAATTTCATTTAAAAAAAATTGAAGATTTCACGCGCAAATTTCGGTCAAACTTAAATTGTTTGACTTTCGAAAAATGAAAAGTGTCACATAAAATGGGACAAAGGAAATAGTATATTCATGTTTTTTACCTTATACATAACCAAAAAATTGTATTGAATATGTACTATTTAATTAAGGTTAATTTAGTGTAAACACCTCTTACTTTTTATGGAAGTGTGAATTTCTAAGGGGTGTTTAGTCCGTTCTAAAAAGAATTAGAACTTTCTAAATTTGAAATAATACGAACTTAAACTTCTTATTTTACTTTTAGTGACCAAGTTTTTACAATATCACAATGTTATTGGATGTTTAAGATTACACGTGTTTCCAAGGTTATATAATTACACAATGTCATTGTAGACATCGAAATTTTAAGGGACTCTACAAGCCATGTCCAATTCCAGTTGAGACTCTACAAGAAGTGCTCAATTATAGTTCAGATTCTTAGAGGTTACTCTACCCTAAACCCTAGCTCATGCCTATATAAAAGATAATATATTCCCTTAAAGAGACAATTCAAAAATTCTATAAATTCATAGAATATTTACAAAGAAATCAAGATGTAGCCTCTTACATTCGAGAAATCGATGCTAACAGCCCTCAAATCACGGAGAAATTCAGAGAAATACAATACTAACAACCTCAAATCACGGAGAAATTCTTAAGGGGTAAACATAATTGTACCCATACTACTTATCAATAAAATATTCTTGTTTCTTCATATTTGTTGTGATTGCAAATTTTTTCCCATCACTTTAAAATTTATTTCAAACAGTTATATCATATTTAAAATAAATAATTTCAAAAAATTTCATTCTTAAATCATGTGCCCAATTAAATATGAACACATAAATTAAAATGAAAAAAATATACAATTTCACTAATTAAGTCAATGAACAATGTATGACATAAAGAATTGACAAGAAAAATGAATACTAGCTTAATTAATAAAGGATTTGTTTTTTCCCTTTAAAGATACTATTCAATAAATTTTCATTTCTGGCAACAAATTAGTATTTTCCTTGGTTATAGCTTGGTGTTTGGACTATATCCATACAAGGTTCTCCTAGTGCAAGCTGTAAAATGGACCACCTTAGCTAGAGATCTCACTAACCAGGAAACTCAGAAAGGAAAAGACTTCACATATATATTGCTTCACAAAAGTGGAATACTATATGTAAATATCTCAAAATATACGTATTAAAATTCTTTAAAAGTTACTTTAGAATATTCTTCAAAAATTGTTCCAAGTAATTGTCAACTAATCATGAGCAAAGAACCCTTGTTTGGATACAATACAAGTGGTGGAAATTGTATCTTTCAGCCACTTGATTGGAAGGGCCACAAATCACTTCCCCTTTTTGTTTAGGGTAAAAAACTGATCTTCGTTTAAGGTGTGTTTTTAGATCATATCATTAATCAGCTTTGAAGTAAATACATGAACAATATGCAATAGGGACCAAGAATCTATATAGATAGTTGTCGAATTGATTATATACCAAATATATATATACTATCAAAAAACACTGAAATTAGCTATAAACTTTGTTGTTGGTCTGTCGCTCCTAGCTAACAAAAATCTATCGCTAAGTAGAATTAGCGATAGATTTTACTGTTTAGCTGCAAAATGTGCTCGTTGCCAAATCAAGTATGTATGTATGTATGTATAGATATATGGGTGGGAGTAGGGGTTGGGGTGGGGGGAGCTCCCAAAAATTAGGGACCCAAAGCTTGTGGTTCATTGGCTTTACCTAAAAGTTGGTACTAACAAAAAAACTTGAATTGATGTGTAGCTCAAGTTTATCTATCAAAAATCTTGTTAGAAAAAAAAAAAGACTTTTATTTGTCTGATATCTTATATATAATCATAATAAAGAAAAAAAAAATTATTAAGTAAAATAAACAAAAAATCAAGAAATTAAAATCTGGTTAAAGTTAAGGCGGCCAAGAAATTAAAATTTGGTTAATGTTGAGGTAAATTGGATGATAACTCGTTAGTTTGTTAATTTCAAACAAATTCATTTCAATTCAAATAGCATTTTATCAATTAATTAATTCAATTCGGTCATGAATTTCAACTTAGACTATTATTTAACACTTTAAACACGATATTCTCTATACAATTTTTTGTGTACGCCACTCATTTGATGGAAAAAATTGATTGTTGGATAATGAAGCTAAGATTAAAGAGGCACCACCGAATTTTTACATTCAGACAATGGGTTCAATTTAAGTCGAATCAATTTAAAAAGTTGGTTGTATGGATTCTACTATGAAAAAGGACTACAAGTTGTATGTATGGTCTATTTGGGGAGTTTTATTTAACCGACAAAGTACCATAAGATAGAACTAGGATCACCCACTTGCTACTTCAAATTGTATGGTCTTGCACTGCAAACGTTTGTTTCTACTGGCCCTTCATATTTAATATTCCAAAACACTAGATAGTTATGACATAATACATAGACGTATCATTTAACTTGGTTTGATTTATGTTCTTCAATTTTGAATGTGCATAACTTATGTAAAGTTGAACAGGTAGACATAAGTGTACTACATAGTGTCCTACGTGATAAGTTATGTTCTATGTCTATTATGTCATACTAGTATACATACCTGCGCCTTGCGCGAATATATTAATTTTTTGATTATTTTAATTTCAAAAAATATAAAATAGTTCAAATATTTTTACACGTTTGTCATGTATTATTTTTATATTATATTAATAAATTATTATTTTTTCATATTAACAATTTATTAGTTCAAACTTTTCACATGAAATGTTATTAAATGACCTGTTTTTGCATATGTTTTTCTTTGAATAAAAAAGGTTCAAAATATTTTTTACATTCTTAAATTAGCATAAGATTAGAATTGAAAAATAATAGGTCTTTTTTGTACCACATTTTCTTTAAGAATCTATGGACATTTTATAGGTTTCTATATTCTAAAAGTTAAAGACAGTTCATTTATCTTAAGTATACTAATAGTTTAAAAAAATTACTTTTCAAATAAATAACATATAATATGATTTCATCACTTCATTCTATAATTTATTTATTTTAAAAGAAAATATTTAACTATAGCTTATTATTTTCTTCCCATTAATATTTCTGTTATTTATAAAAAAAAAGATATGGTTATTATTTTTATCAACACAAAATTTAGGCCATAAACAGAATATTTGCTTGCAGTGCTTTATTATGCTAAAAATTAATGAGGTTATTTAATTATTTGTATGCAGTTTATATAACTGTAGTTATCCATTTTTAAAAAATAAATAAATTTGATTTTTAAATTAATTCTTTTAAAAATTAATATATTTAACTAATACATACTATTCATATTCATAATTGAATAACCCAACATATATGTTGCATGTCTTATTTTCTTTAGCCTTTACTTTTTGAAGAAAAACATATCTATCTTTATTTTTATAATTTATTTTTAAAAAATCTATCCATATTTATTTTTATAATTATTTAAGTTTGAAAAAAGAGATTTAAGTTTTCATGTTTGTTATTATTTTTTTTCTATTGCATGTCTGTTATTTTGGGTTGGAGATAAATGGTTTATTGTGCACCTATGATTTAGGAGCATGTTTTTCTGGATAAGTTATTTGGAAAAAAAATTGTAATTTTTAATATGGATAAGTTAAGCATGTGAAATTTTTTGATTATCTATTGTTAATAATAAATACTTTCAAAATTTACTTTGAAATTTTTTTTCACGATAAAAGTATGATCCAAAATACATTAGGAGAAGAAGTTCTTAATCAGTTACCTTAATTTTAGGATTTCATCACAAAATTACAATACGAAAATTTAAAATTGTGCTTAATAATTAAAAAAAAATAGCTGCAATAATAATTGGAGATAAATTAATTATTTTAATCATCACAGGAGACAAAAACTTACCTTGTAGTTGCTATTCAACGGGGGGGGGGGGGGAATCATGATTTACACTTTTCTATTAACCATATTTAATGAATTTGCAAATAAATAAATTTATTTTTATT
>JAJOOR010026378.1:0-24545 GCA_036250505.1 Solanum acaule | reverse complement strand
TCTGTAGTCTTGACCGCCAAAAAGCGAGAAGACTTAGTAACCCTATCAACAATCACCCAAATGGAGTCATGTTGTCTGCGAGTACGAGGTAAACTTGTGATGAAGTCCATGTTGATCACTTCCTACTTCCAAGTAGGAATGTCAATCTCTTGAGTCATACCTCCTGGTTTCTGATGTTCTACCTTGACTTGTTGGCAATTGGGGCACTTAGCCACAAAATCTGCTATATCTTTTTTCATACCATTCCACCAATAGACTTCCCGCAGATCGCAGTACATCTTAGTGGCGCCTGGATGGATAGAATATCTAGAGTTATGGGACTCTGCAGGAATATATTGTCTCAACTCGCCTACATCAGGAACACACAATCTACCCTGATAGCGAAGTACACCATCTCCCTCTTGGGAGAAAACCTCCACTCTCTGATTATGGACTGCACCCTTAAGTTCAAGCAAGATTGGATCACTGTCTTGCTTTTCCTTGACTTTCACTACCAAAGAAGATTCTGCCCCATTCTGAACCGTTACACCACCATCTGATATGCTCATAAGACGAACTCCTAGGCGAGCAAGTCTATGAACATCCCTTACTAGCTCTCTTCTTTCTTCCTCAACATGTGCTACACTACCCATGGATAGTCTACTAAGGGCATCTGCTACTACATTTGCCTTACCAGGATGGTAATGCACACTCATGTCATAATCCTTGAGGAAATCAAGTCAACTTCTCTGGCGAAGATTCAACTCTTTCTGGGTGAATACATACTGGAGGCTCTTATGGTCTATGAACACATCTACATGAACACCATACAAGTAGTGTCTCCAAATCTTGAGTGCAAATACCACTGCTGCAAGCTCGAGGTCATGAGTTGGATAATTCTTCTTATGTACCTTAAGCTGTCTAGAAGCATAAGCTATAACCTTACCTCGCTGCATCAACACACAACCTAGGCCGACTGATCTGGATGCATCACAATAGATCACATAACCATCTGAACCTTCTAGTAGAGTCAAGACAGGAGTTGTAGTCAACATAGTTTTCAATTCTGGGAAGCTTTTCTCACAATCATCTAACCATCGAAACTTGACTATCTTCTGAGTCAACCTAGTCAATGGTGAGGCTATGGATGAAAATCCTTCCACGAACCTTCTGTAATAACCTGCTAGACCCAAGAAACTTATGATATCTGTAGCAGAGGTAGGTCTGGGCCATTGTTTCACTGCTTCTATCTTCTGGGAATCTACTCAAATTCCTTCGCTAGACACAATATGCCCAAGGAAAGCAACTGATTGTAACCAAAACTCACACTTCTTAAATTTTGCAAATAACTGACGATCTTTGAGAGTTTGCAGAACAACTCTCAAATGACTCGCATGTTCTTCCTCATTCCTATTAGGGGTCCAAGGAAATAGGAAAAGACCAACGGACCCCTGAGTTAACTTTAGTCGGAGTGACCGACGGACTGGACCTATGGGCCGTAGGTCAACGTACGGTCCGTAGGTTGGGGTCGTACGTCAAGTCTGTCCGACAGGGTAAAATGAGCATAACTTTTTACTCGGAGGTCAGATTTTATCAAACTCGGTGGAGTTGGAAAGAGGTGAGGATAGTTGGACTTCATGGCTTCTACTTCCCAAGTAGCTCCCTCTACGGACTGGCTCCTTCACAAAACCTTGTCTGAAGCGACTTATTTGTTTCTAACGATCGACAATCTCAACTGGTACATCCTCATATGAGAGACTATTTTTCACGGCTACACTCTCTAATAGCACTATGGATGCTGGATCATCCACACACTTCTTCAAAACTGAAATGTGAAAAACCAGATGCACTACTGCTAATTCTGCTGGAAACTCTAACTCATAAGACATTTAACCAATCCTTTTCAGAATATTGTAAGGGCCTACATATCTAGGACTGAGCATTCCTTTCTTGCCAAATCTCATCACCCCTTTCATAGGTGACACTTTCAGGAAAACCCACTCTTCAACTTGGAACTCTAATTCCCTTCTTCTCACATCTGCATAAGACTTCTGGCGACTCTAGGCAGCCTTAAGTCTATCTCTAATGCGTTGCACTTTCTCTAGAGCATCGTGGACTGAATCTAGTCCTATTAAGGCTGCTTTACCTAGTTCAAATCAACCAACTGGAGATCTACATCTACGCCTATACAATGCGTCATAAAGGGCCATTTGAATGTTGGAATGGTAACTATTATTGTAGGCGAACTCAATAAGAGAAAGGTGATCATCCCAACTCCCCTTGAAATTGATCACACAAGCTCTCAATATGTCCTCTAAGGTCTGAATAGTACGCTTTGCCTGGCCATCCGTCTGCGGATGAAATGTTTTGCTAAGATTAGCCTGAGTACCAAGACCCTTAAGAAAGGACTTCAAGAAATAAGAGGTAAACTAAGGACCTCTATCTGAAATGATAGACAAAGGAACCCCATGCAACCTGACTATCTCATTAATGTAAAGCTTGGCATAGTCCTCCACCGAATCTGTAGTCTTGACCGCCAAAAAGCGAGAAGACTTAGTCATTATGTCAACTATCACCCAAATAGAGTCATGTTGTCTGCGAGTACGGGGTAACCCTGTAATGAAATCCATGTTGATCACTTCCCACTTCCAAGTAGGAATGTCAATCTCTTGAGTCATACTCCCTGGTTTCTGATGTACTACCTTCACTTGTTGGCAGTTGGGGAACTTACTCACAAAGTCTGCTATATCCCTCTTCATGACATTCCACCAAAAGACCTCCCACAGATCGTGATACATCTTAATGGTGCCTGGATGAATAGAATATCTAGAATTGTGGGCTTCTGCGAGAATATGTTGTCTCAATTCACCCATATCAGGAACACATAATCTACCCTGATAGCGAAGTACACCATTTCCCCCTTGGGAAAAAACCTCCACTCTCTGATTGTGGACTGCACCCTTAAGTTCAAGCAAGATTGGATCACTGTCTTGCTTTTCCTTAACCTCTACTACCAAAGAAGATTCTGACTCATTCTGAACTGTGACACCATTATCTGATATGCTCATAAGGCGAACTTCCAAGCGAGCAAGCCTGTGAACATCCTTCGCTAGTTCCTTCCTTTTTTCTTCAACATGGGCTACACTACCCATATATAGTCTGCTACGAGCATCAATTACTACATTTGCCTTACCACTGGCAAAGATTCAACTCTTTCTGGGTGAACACATATTGAAGGCTCTTATGGTCAGTGAACACATCTACGTGAACACCATACAAGTAGTACCTCCAAATCTTGAGTGCAAACACCACTGCTGCAAGCTCGAGGTCATGAGTTGGATAGTTCTTCTTATGTACCTTAAGTTGTCTAAAAACATAAGCTATAACCTTATCTCGCTGCATCAACACACAACCTAGGCCAACTTTGGATGCATCGCAATATATAACATAGCCGTCCAAACCCTCTCATAGAGTCAAAATAGGAGTTGTACTCAACCTGGTTTTCAGTTCTGCAAAGCCTTTCTCACAATCTTCTGACCATTGAAACTTCACCTTTTTCTGAGTCAACTTAGTTAATGGAGAGGCTATGGATGAAAATCCTTCCATAAACCTTCTGTAATAACCCGCTAGACCCAAGAAACTCTGATATTTATAGGAGAGGTAGGTCTGGGCCATTGTTTCACTGCTTTTATTTTCTGAGAATCCACTCAGATCCCTTCGCTGGATACTATATGCTCAAGGAAAGCAACTGATTGTAACCAAAACTCACATTTGCTAAACTTAGCGAATAACTGGCAATCTTTGAGTGTTTGCAGGACAACCCTCAAATGACTCGTATGTTCTTCCTCATTCCTAGAGCAAATGAGGATATCATCAATAAAGACGATAACGAACAAGTCCAAGTACTCCTTGAACACTCTATTCATCAAATCCATGAAAGCTACAGGAGCATTGGTTAGTCCAAATGACATAACTACAAATTCATAATGACCATACCGAGTTCTGAAAGATGTTTTCAGAATGTCACTATCTCTGACTCTAAGCTGATGATAACCGGATCTGAGGTCTATCTTTAAGAAATGGCTAGCACCCTGAAGTTGGTCAAACAAGTCATCAATGCTGGGGATGGGATACTTATTCTTGATTGTGACCTTGTTCAACTACCTATAGTCAGTGCACATTCTGAGGGAACCACCTTTATTCTTCAGGAAAAAAACTGGTGCACCCCATGACGAAATACTAAGTCTGATGAAGCCCTTATCTAGAAGGTCTTTCAATTGCTCTTTCAATTCCTTAACTCTTGCTGGAGCCATTCTGTAAGGAAGAATATAATTAGGCTGGGTATCCGGAAGGAGATCTATTCCAAAGTCAATTTCCTTTTTGGGAGGAACTCCAGGAAGATCTTCTGGAAACACTTCTGGGAACTCACTAACTACAAGAACTGACTCAAGAGTTTGGGTTTCAGGTTAGAATCCTTGACTCGAACTAGATGATAGAGATACCCCTTAGAAATCATTTTTCTTGCCTTAAGGTAAGAAATGAATCGACCCATAGGCGCTAAGATACTACCCTTCCATTCTAAGATTGGTTCGTCTGGAAACAGAAATGAACAATCCTAGTTCTACAATCGACTAAGGAATAACTGGAATGTAACCAATCCATGCCTAGAATGACATCGAAGTCTACCATTCTAACTCTACAAGATTTTCTAAGGTGACTTTCTGGGAGACTGTGACAGGGAAATTTTTGTATACCCGTCTAGCTATAATTGGGTCACCGACTGGAGTAGAGACTGAGAAGGGTTCTGAGAGAGTTTCTGGACTAACACTAAACCTGACTGCTATTATGGAGTTACAATGGAAAGAGTAGCCCCTGGATCTAACAAAGCATAAACATCGTGATTAAAGACTCGTAACGTACCAGTGACTACATCAGGAGAATCTTCCTGATCTTAGCGAGCCTGAAGAGCATACAACCTGTTCTGGCGCTGACCGCCACCTATACCAAATAAGTTACCCTGCAGAGTCGGGCGACCTGTTGGTGTTGCTGAAGTTGTAGACTGAGTTCTACTAGCATTGTCTCCTTGACCCTATCTGGAAGGACAATCCTCAACCTGTGACCAGACTGACCACACCCAAAGCATCATTCCTTTCCTACAAGACACTCACCCGGATGGTTCTTACCACACTTAGGGCAAGTTGGGTATGTTTTGGTACCTGGAACACTTTCCTGAGACTTAGAGCATGATGTCCTACCTTTCTGATCATACCTTTTCTTGGAGGATGGAACACTAGCTGATGAAGGGGCTGGGGCTGAAAATTTCTGCTGAGACTGCGAGCGATTTCCACCATCCGATTTTTGTTGAGAATAATCATAATTCCCAGTCCTAGCCTTCTTGTTCTCCTTGGCCTGCTCCCTAAGCTTATCACCCTCAACCTGCTGAGGATGAGTCATAAGCCTAGCGATGTTGATATCTCCTAGTAACATAACATTTTTGCACTCCGTTTTCACCAAATCTGACACTCCATACAAGAACTTATTCATCTGAGCTCTGGAATCAGCAACCATATGAGCAGCATACTTAGAGAGTTGGGTAAACTTGAGCCCATACTCTTGGACCGTCATATTACCTTGTCTCAGGTTCATGAATTCCTGAGCTTATGCTTCCTTTAACTCTCTTGGGAAGAACCTGTCTAGAAAGGTTTCACTGAAGCAATCCCAAGTAATAGGAGCGGCATCTGTACCTCTGTTCTCTTTCCACTGAGTGTACCAGATATGATCCACATCTTTCAGCTGGTAAGATGCCAACTCAACCAGATCATTCCCAGTGACATGCATTACCTCAAAGATATTCTTGATCTCATCCAAGAAATTATGGGGATCCTCACCAGTCTGCGATCCTAATAACTCAGGCGGATTCATCCTAACAAAGTCACGGACCCTCGTTGCTGCTGATCCACCATTTGCATTCACATGAGCTTGAACCCGCTGATTGTTCTAGTTGGCCACACTCTGAGCCAATATTTGGATGGCATTCCTGAATTCAGCATTTGAGACTTCTTGTTTTGGGATTAGAGGGGCTGCGTTTGCGTTCCTAGAATTCGCATTCATGGCGTTAGCTCTACGAGGAGGCATGATCACTGAAACATAGAATGTCGAGTTAGAATAAAACTTGATCATACCATACGCACGATAAGAGTAACAAGAAAATGAAGATTTTTTCCTAAAACACTTTGTAGCCTCCCTCTCATTAAATGTGGTGCACTTCACACCCATGAAAAGCACTCTACTTAGTGCAGCTTTCCAAACATCCTAGGACACTTAAACCTAGTGTTCTGATACCAAGTTTGTCACGCCCCGAGGCTACCCCTTGGACGTGGACACGGGACCTAAAATCACAAGTGACCCCAAGCTAGCCCTACTAGCATAATCATGAGCATACTAAAGATAACTGAATAATAAAAATTGTACGGAAGCTATAATCATAAATAAAATAAAAAAATGGGGAAAATACCCATATACTATAACTGAGATGAATGAAATCTGATGAGTTTAATACAAGGAAAATATTAACTCATAACCAAGCTAAATCTAACTATGCCTGAAAATAGCCTCTAAACTGACTAGAAATGTTGGGACATGCCCCAACTAAGTCTAGCAAAACTAAATTAAAGGACTAAAAATACTGAAAAGATACTCATGACTATTGTCCTCGGAGAATGATGACTCACCACTGATTCTGCTGACTAAAGATCGGGAACTGATTTAAGCGTGATCTGGATGCTGAGAACCTGAACCTACATCACGAGGAGATGTAGCGCACGTATGCGTCAGTACTTGAAAGGTACTGAGCATGCAGGATAGAGTAAAGCTGAAATAACATATAACTGAACAAAACAATAAAGCAATGAAATAATTTGAGTATGATATAGTTGCTGAAATACTGAACATGACTAATCTGAATGTAATGACCAAGTTATAACATGCTGAGACTGAATACTAAAACGTGGTCAATGCAATGGAGTCTGACTGATCTGTGAGAGCTACTAATAACCGATAATAAAACCACATGAGCTATATGTGGAGTCTGATGTATACGTCCCATCGAGAGGACCCAATATACCTTGCCAGAGGTATAGAGGCATGCTGGCGTGATCACTAAAATGTTGCCCACGGAGCGGACTTACAACCTATGTGGCTAGTAGTTCTGGAACTATTTGGGTAAGCTGAACCCTAGTCCAACTCAGTATTATGCTGCTCCCAATGGATTGAGTAATTAACACATTATGAATGAATTTATGTAAGTTACTAGATAGCTCAAACTGAACAAGCAAACTAAGAATACAACAATTAAACTGATATTGATGCATTAATAACTGAGGCCTGTATAACTGAATAACTGAAATATCTGACCTAGCATGTGTAATTCAAGAACTAAAGAAATACATAGTTAAGGTTCTGGAATTCGTGCAATAAATTGAATATTAACGTACTAATCTGATTTGGATCATTCTAACAACTAATAATCCAACAATTCTAACATTCAAAAAACCCTAGGTCTAGTCATAATAACGAAATCAGGAAACTGACTAAAAACTAGGGACCTAATGGGTGAAAGGAACCCACTAGTGAAATCCCACATACCTGGTGACGAATTCCACAGAGAAATATTTCAATTTCGGGGCTGGAACTGATGGAACCTTGCTGCGTTCTTGAATTAGGGTTCTTGACCTCTTTTTTCTTCTTACACTTTAATTTTTCTATGTTTTGATTAATGATTTGACTTAGGTAAGTTCTAGTTATGTTTCTAGGCTTAAACTGACTAAAATCTCATAATTTAGGGTCTAAACGGCGTAGCTTAGGGGTCCAATGAAATAGGAAAAAACCAACAGACCCCTGACTTAACTGCTGTTGGAGTGACCGACAGACGGGACCTATGGGCCGTAGGTCAACCTATGGTCCATAGGTTGGGTCGTAGGTTAAGTCTGCCCGACAGGGCTTCACTAAAACGAGCATAACTTATTACTCGGAGGTCTGATTTTAGCAAAGTCAATGGCGTTGGAAAGAGGATTCAATTATCTATCATATCATAGGTCATGGGAGACATAATTCCTTTTGTGCTGGGAGTGATGACCATTTGAAGTTGACCCAATCAGTAACCCCATCCCTACTGGTTGTTGACCTTCACCAAAGATCAGACCTACGGATCGTGGATCGAACGTCGGTCCATATTGGTCGGCCATCGTTCGCGTCAGAGGCTGGGTATAGGGGGCAAGATCCACGGACTGCGGTCTGGCCTATGGACCATGGGTCTATCCGTGGGTCGAGACTTAGCCAATTTTCTGAGCTGGGTTTAGGCAGGGGTTTCAATGGTGAACCACGGACCACCAGCACGGGCCATGGGTTGCACCTGCAACTTCTCAAAATCTGCATTTTTGGTCTGTTTCGGATACGGGGTGTTACACTTTTATACTTCCTTCAAGTTGTAATTCCACTTTCAATTAATTCAATCAAATTCTCCTTTTAGCTTATAATTTACATGTTAGGTTTGCTGCATTGGTGCTTTCATTGTTGTCTACGGATGGTGGATACAAGACTAAAACAACTTGAGGAGACTTAAACGGGCATAGCTCAAGAGATGTCAGAACTTCGTTCTACCATTAATGGTCAGCATACGTTGATGCAAGAGGTTTTATCACATATAGCGATGATTGGTTCACAACTGAGGGGTCCAATGGCTAAGACTTCTCATTCTCACCCAACTGAGGTTGTTCTGTCTTCCAACTCCAGTGGGGTAACCCAGTTAACCTTCGTCACAAGCCCGCTTCGATTGATTTGAGCCGATTCTCAGGTGACCATCCGAATGCTTGGTCGGTTGGCCAATCTCTGACAGTCGTCGACCGTAGCTGACTACCAGTCCCAGTTAGAGGACATGGCTAATGCGATGGAAGATATCTCGGACCCATTGATGATGAAATTATTTTTATCTGGGCTCCTCTTGGATATTGAGACTGTTGTGTTAGTTCATAAGCCCAAAACACTTGATGATGTCATTTCATTGGCTCAAACCTATGAGCAACGCCTGAATATTGAGAAAGGGCCCATGCAGGGCATTTGCTAGGTCCCGACCCTTACTGTCGACCCCCCAGTCCAAATCCATGGCGTCGTCACACCTTACCATATTTATGGGTCGTGTGCCAATAAATTGTCTATCACCAACGGAAATGCAACAACGTCCTGAAAAAGGGTTGTGTTATTATTGCGATGAGAAATATGTAGCCAATCACAGGTGTAAATCATTGCCCCAAATACTCCTACTCAAAGATGAATCTGCACCCTTTACTTCTACCTTGGAGCAAATCTTATCAGATGAGTTATTGGCCGAGGAACTCCAAAGTTTGGAGTTGTAAGCTCAGTTGCCTATTTCTTATCATGCCTTATCCGGTGGTTACTCCCCAACTATACTTCATTTCAAAGGGCACGTATATGGATCACCAGTAGTTGTGTTGGTAGATAGTGGTAGTACACATAATATCATTCAAACTCGAGCAACCAAGTTTTTGAATCTTAAAATTGAACCGACCACTAGTTTCTCTGTGGTTGTGGGTAATAGCCAACGATTACGATGTGAGGGTATTATAAAAAATGTTTTGTTCACTGTGCAGGGAACAGAGTTGTTAATGGACTTGTATCTTTTGGGGTTCCATAGTGCAGATATTATTCTCGGAGGAACTTGGTTGGCCACTCTAGGACCTATCCTAACAAACCACTCTAGAAGTCAAATGGACTTTAATTTGGAGGGCAAGCAAGTGAAATGGTTGGGTGACCCACCGAAGGACTTGCAACCTGCTCAATTGCACACATTATGTCGGTAGTACTCCACAGATGTTGTTGCTACTTGTTTTTGCTTGGTTATGGTGCAAGATGATCCTATGGATAGCGAGAGTATTCCTCCTGACTTGGGTGCGTTATTGGAAATATATGCAGAGGTTTTTAACAAACCCCATGGGCTTCCCCCGATTCGGCTAACGGATCATGCCATTCACCTCACTCCTAATGAAGGGCCAGTCAATGTTAAGCCCTATCATTACCCACATTTTCAAAAGCAAATTATGGAGCAACTTGTAAGCGATATGTTGAATGACGGAATAATTCAACAAGGTACGAGCCCTTTTTCATCACCAGTCTTATTGGTTCGAAAGAAATATGGATCATGGCATTTTTGTGTGGATTACCGAGCCCTTAATGCTACTACTGTATGTGACAGGTTTCAAATTCCCACAATCGATGAGTTATTTGATGAACTGAATGGGGCTAAATTTTTCTCGAATTTGCATTTCCTATCTGGTTATCACCAAATTTGAGTCTGTCATGCTGATGTTATCAAAATAGCTTTCCGAACACATGATGACCATTATGAATTTTTGGTCATGCCATTTGGATTGTCCAATGCTCCGTCGACATTTCAAGCAACCATGAATGACATATTTAGGCCTTATCTTCGCAATTTTTTTCTCCTGTTCTTTGAAGACATTTTAATCTATAGTTGCTCTTCGTTTTTACACTTGGAACATTTGGAGTTGGTACTCAAATTGCTCCAAAAACATGAGTTAGTGGCCAAGCGCAATAAGTGCCATTTTGGGCAGACCAAGGTTGACTACTTGGGCCATGTTATTACCCCAGCTGGACTTTCTGACGATCCCTTGAAAAATCTAAATATCCAGCAGTGGGCCCATTGACTGATTTACTTCAAAAAGAGACTTTTGTGTGGACAACTCAAGCTCAACAAGCCTTTGAGGAATTGAAATCAAGGCTTAGCACCACCCCTGTCCTGGCACTACCCAATTTCAATGATGACTTTTGCTTGGAAAATGATGCTTTAGGTGTGGGAATTGGTGCGATACTATCACAAAAGCACATTCCATAGCTTTTTATAGTCAAAAGTTGTGTCCCCGAATGCAAAACATTTCCACATACCATCGGGAGATGTATGCCATCACACAAGCAGTGTCAAAATTCACTGATCAACAGTCTCCCAAGAATCTCACAATTCAAGTCATTCAGACCCAGAGCAACAGAAATGGTTGGAAAAATTGGTAGGTTATGATCTCTCAATTAACTATCGTCCAAAAAAGCAGAACAAGGCAGCAGATGCATTATCGAGACCCCCTGATGCAGGTGTCTTATATGTTATTTCTGAGTGCACTTTTGAATGGCTCTCTGAATTACTCAAAGCAAATAAAGTCCATCCTGAATTGTTAGCTATTCAACAAGGTATGGTGAATGAACATGCGGAGTATACTGATTAGTCCCATCTTAAAGGGCTGTTCTTTTATAAAAACCATTTGTTCATACCTCGGGATTCTTCTCTGAAACAAGTGTTGCACAAGGAGTTTCATGACTCTAAGATTGTTGGGCATGCTGGAGTTCCTCGCTCCTTCCATCGGCTGTCTTCTAATTTTTATTGGCCAGCAATACGTCGTGATGTCAAGATTTACATTGCCTCATGCCAAATTTTCCAGCGTTCCAAGGATGAACAGGTTGCCTGCAGGCCTTTTACAACCACTCCCTATTCCAGAAATGGTTTTCGAGGAGATAGCTATGGATTTTATTACATGTTTGCCAAGCTCAAAAGGAAAAGCGACTATCATGACTATAGTTGCCGGCTTTCTAAATACGGTCATTTTGTTCCTCTTCCAGCAACCTTCACAGCTCAGTTTGTGGCTGAGGCTTTTGTTATTCATATCATTAATTTACATGACCCTCCACGAACAATTGTCACAGATCGCAACCCTCGCTTTTTACATGGCTTTTGGCAAGAAATTCATAGGTTACAAGGAACTATCCTAGCGATGAGTATTGCCTATCACCCTCAAACCGATGGGCAATCAGAATCCTTGAATAAATGCGTTGAACAATATGTCCGTTGTTTTGTAGCTGACAACCCTCATGAATGGGTTCCCATGCTACCGTGGGCTGAATTTTGGTATAACACAACTTTCCAAACATCAGCGGGAATAATACCCTTCCAAGCCTTGTATGGCCGTGAAGCCCCCAACTTCGGTCGATATGTTCTGGGTAGCTCTTCTGATGATCTGATTGAGTAATACATGTTGTGTCGTGATGATGTCCTGAATTCTTGAAGTTTAATTTGTCCAAAGCTCAAACTCGCATGAGAACTAGTGTTGATAAGGAACGCACTGAAGATCAATTTGACGAAGGTGACTGCGTGTTTGTTAAACTGCAACCATATAGACAACATTCTTTGAGGAGCACATCCCAACATAAATTCAGTAGGAAATATTTTGGACCTTACAAGGTGCTCAAGAGAGTCGGGATGGTTGCCTACAAGCTACACTTACCAGAGGCGGCTCAAATATATCATGTCTTCCATATTTCCTTACTCAAACGTTGCAAGGGGAAACCCAACCATCAGATTACTCCACTTCAACTTGAAGATTCGACTACTCAGAACCTTGAGGATAAGGTTCTCTTTTCAGGAGACAGTATTGTTATGAACCCAACACTGGATCAAGCTATGGACAAAGAAGTAATTAAGTTGGAAGTTCAAGTCGAAGAGTTTGGGCCTACAGAGAAGCGAATAGGAGCAAAAGACTGAAGAAGCCCAATAAGCTTTTGGGAGATTATATCTGGCAGCCTGGGTGGAGCACAGATGGTAGTAACAGTTAGGTCTATAGAGGAATATTATCTTTATATTATACAGTGTCTAGAATGTGTAGTGGTATCATAATTGTGCAATGTTGCAATATCTTCTATGTCCCCTCTCAATTCTCTCTCTGTAATTCCTCCTCATCCCCTTTTCTTTTAGACTTTTATATTTCCTTCAAGTTGTAATTCCACTTTCAATTAATTCAACCAAATTCCCCTTTTAGCTTGTAATTTACGTGTTGGGTTTGCTGCATATTGTGATTTCCACAAGGAATTGTGTTAGATCATGAACACTTTGTACTAGTTTTTTTCTTTTAATTCAGTGTGATGTTTATAGAGGTTGGTCAAATTACATCTAAATAAAACGTCCAATAATTATTAGATAGATGTTTATGTGTTTTCATCTCTTTTTTTGATTTTCTTTCTTCTGATGTTCATATAATAATTGATAAATGTAATATGATTATTCATAATTTGTTGTTTGTCAAGCATGGGTTGAAAACATAGATGCCTCCTTGGCCATTCATGCATTTCAATTTGGCAAATAAGTTTTAATCGTGTAAAATGCCGAGATGACTAGTTTTGATATTGATACATTACCTCCATTTCTTATCAAGCATAAAAATCAACAGATAAAGGGGAGAATCACAATTGTTGAATTGAACTAATACCAACATGCTCTGATAGCGTGATACGCAAATGTAAAACAACAACAAAAAATATATGTTTTCATACTTGTTGTGCATCTAGAGAGTTAGATGTGGTAGAATGTTTTCTCAAGATTAAGGGTAACACCAATAACTTGTTGGATACATATTGTAGAATTCTCAACAATGATCGAGAGAAATCAAGAATTGTATTGATGATTAAAACTTTCCGAGTATATGTTTCTTATATATATGAGCTGATAGAGAGTTATAAAGTCCTAGGCTAGCTACACTTAGAGTTATACTATATTACAAATACAATTACAAGAGTAGTCCGAGTCCAACTCTAACTCTTCTAAACAGCTAACACTATTGTACCATGTTGATCAACTCGATCTAGAGTAAGAGAATACAACCCCAAAACATAGAAAACAATCTAAAATTGTCTTAGTCCGAACAAATGGACTAAGAGATAGAGAGGAATCTACGATAGCCTAGAAGAAATAGCTCACCTTTGGATTTGGTTAAAATAGATACCAATTTATCCATCACTTATTTTCGAGCGATCAAACAAGAAAAGCTGGGTTAAGTCAAGAAGAAAGTAGTACCTGAATCCTCAAACAAGTGATGGTACTTTTCTTGCATGTCCTCTTGGTTTCCTAAGTGGTTTCCTCAACCGAAAGATGTTTCCATTGAACCTTTACCAATCTGATCTCCTTAGTCCTCAATTTCTGGATATCCCAAATCAAGAATTGCAACCAGCTTCTCTTCATACCGAATTATCTAACAAGATCGAATCCCACTTGACGATGTATTCCCCATCCTCATAGTATTTCTTCAGCATAGATACATGGAACACTAGATGGAACCCCAGACAAACTAGGCAACAAAGTTAATCTATAAGCAACTAGCCCCACACTGTCACGAACTTCAAATGGACCAGTTTAATGAGGGGTAAGCTTACCCTTCTTGCCAAACCTTAACACTCTTTTCATTAGTGACACTTTCTATAATACCTATTCATCAACTTGAAAATGTCTTGTCTCTTACCTTGAGATCTGCATACTCATTTTGTTTGCTTTGGGCTGCCAAAAGTTTGATTTGGATTCCCTTTACCTTATCTTATGCTTCCTTTACCAAATCCACCTTTACAGGCTTCACATACCAGTATCAAACCATTTTATAAGTGATCTACATCCCCTTCCATAAAGTGCTTCAAATGATATCATGTCAATGCTGGTGTGATAATTATTATTGTATGAGAACTCGCACAAGGGTAAAAATGGTCCCAAAGACCTCCAAAGTCAGTCATACATGCATGCTCTCAACATATACTTTAGAACATTAATTAACCTCTTTGACTGCCATCTATATGAGGATGAAAAGCTATACAAAAAGTTAGTTGAGTGCCAATGCTTGACGTAACTTACCCAGAACATAAAAGTAAATTGAGTGCCTCTGTCAAAATGATAGAAAGGGGCACCCCGTGAAACTGTGTTATCTTATTAACATATATCATAGCCAATTGCAAGGAGTTGTAACCCACTCATATTTGAATGAAATGGATTGATTTAGTGAAACAATCAACAATGACCCAAATTGAATTATACTTCCCTAAGGTATTAAAGAGTTCCACCACAAAGTCCGTGGCTATTATTTCCCACTTCCACTCAAGAATAGGCATTCTTTGAAGGAAACCTGCAAGCATTTGGTGCTTCTACTTAACTTGTTGATAATTCTATCACTTAGACACATACTCAGCTATGTCCATCTTCATCTCAGGCCACCATTGAATATAGTAAACCATGAGACTATTAATATCTTCTAAATCAAGTCACCAACCCGAGGAACACAAATCCGTCCTCTAAAACTGAGCACTTCGCCTACATCCAGTGTAGCATCTAGAGTCTCCCAAACACTACTTTGTTCTTGAGCTTGCACAAATCCTCATCCTCAAACTCTATAGCCTTGATTTGTTCTATAAAAGTGGGCTTAACCTCAATACTGGCCAATAACCCACCCTTTTATGAAATCCCTAAGTGCATGAACTTAGATTTGAATCTCCCTAACTAAGGGTCGCTTATACACTCCCAAGCAATCCAAACTGCCCATGTTAATTGTATTCTGGCTTAGTGTATCTGCCACCACATTGTCCTTGCAAGGACTGTACTGCATAGTCACATCATTGTCTTTCAACAACTCTATCCACCTCCTCTTCCTCAGATTTAAATCTCTCTAAGTAAACACATGTTGTAAGGTTTGATGATTTTTAAATAGTTCATACTTATGACCATAAAGATAGTGTTGCCAGATATTAAGTGCAAACGCTACTATCCTCATTCACAAACAAGACTTAAGCACCTCAAGGTGAAGAACTGAGATGAATGAATCTCTTATTTAAGATTTCTTGAAGCCGATTCTTGATAAGGAGGGATGAGATTGGGTGAGTGCTCGACTTCAAATCTAATAAGATATCAATATCTCTATCTAGAAGCATACCAGAAAAATCTGTAGGAAATACTTCTGGAAAGTTTGAAACCATAGAGATTGACTCAATAGATGGAGACGCTGCACTAATATCCCAAAAAAGCTAAGTAGGACAAAAATCCCTTCCCCACTAAACTATTAGCTGAACAAAAGATGTGATCTCTGATGGCTTAGGCATATACACATGTTCCTACTCTAATCTATCCCTACCTGGGATTTCTAGAGTTACTTTTTAGCATTACAATTTTGTAGAACATAATAAGGCAACAACCAAGTCATATCCAAGATCACATTGAAATCTAACAAATCAAAAATGGCCAAATCTACCCAAGTCTAAAGACCCATAAATATCATAGAACAAACATAATACACATAGGTACTGCCACTGACTCCCCAATCAGGGTAGAATCATGATTCGGGCATCAAATATATCCCAAATCAAGTGAAGTCCAAATGTAAATTTAATAAATACATATGAATACATGGAACCCAAATAAAACAAGACAGAAGCTATTCAATCACCACAAGAATAGTACTTGTTATCACTTGATCTGATGCCTCAACCTTAGTCCTACCTGAGAAGGTGTAACACTAAGCTCTATCATTATTTCCGACAACCTTTTTACATGGCTACCCCACTCCCCTCCCAGTGTTATCATTTCCTTTGCCCCACGTCCTTCCTGGTTATTATCCTGCCCACTTTGTAGGCATCCTCTTCTATTACCACCTCCACCTGTTGGGACTACAACTTTAGTATGTTGCTATGCCGAGTTACCATCAGTTAATGAGGGCATTCCCTCTTAAAATAGCCTATCTCACCATAGTTGAAACATTCTCAATCAAGACAGGGTGTGCAAGCTGATGAAAAGAAGATCATTGACCACCTTGAATCAGAGACTACTGTGTGACCCATGAATAACCACCCTTATAAGCTAGAAAAGCCGATTGAAATAGATCAGTTGAATTCACCTGCTGACCAGGACCTTTGAAATAGGAACCACTATAGTTGCCCACATTGTTGGACTTCTTATCCAATGATTTTGCATGCCCAACCTACCTAACTCCTTCCAATTTCTTCACATAGTCGGTCACCTAGTTGAAGCTCTTTCTTGTCGAATTCATGTGCATAGATAAGACCTGCAATTGAGTTTTCAGTCCATTCACATAAAAAAGAATCCCCTGCTCCTCAATACTCACAAGTTGAGCAGTGTAGCCAGAGAAGACATAAAACTTAGGCTCATAAGTTTCTACTAAGATGCTACCCTACTCAAGAGCCAAAAACTCATCCTTCTTACGATCTCGTAAAGTTTTAGAACATATTTCTCAATGAATAAGGCATAGAGATGAGTCCAAGTGAATGGAAGAAGAAGTAATGAACGACATTCCACATAATCCCTCTACTAATAGGCTTTACCCTACAACTAAAAGGTAACAAACTCTACCCTATGCTGATGTACGATACTCAATTTGTGAAGTCTCTCATAACAGTCCAGAATGAACTCAAAAAAATCCTTACTCTCTATACATGGAACACTAGCGGCTTCAGTTTCAGAATACTTAGTCAATAGTTCATGCTCAATTCAAGTCATCATAGGGCCAACAATGGACAAAAGAATGCATCAGTTCCTGAAGCCTTATCCCTCCTAAGGGCAGAGTAGTAATAAAATAAGTAATTGGTGCCTGAGTAGATGACACAGTGGGTGAGGCTACAGTTCCTACCAACCAATCAAAATGCTAACACATGTTCAACCACTTTCGAAGACATGGGAGAAATACATGTACCCTCTATCGATGTTTGCAACTCTAGCCCAATCCTCTTCGATTTCCATCTCAAACTCTTTCTTAGCATGATCTTGTGGAGGGGGATAGGCCGTCGACCTTGGCCCAGGCCCTGCTTGAGCTCCACCCCCGGTGGGTATTGCCTTCCCTCTACACCTGCCCCTGCCTCTATCTCTACCTCTACGTCTGTCTGTCAGTTTCGCCGCTAGAAGTGATACTTTAACTCCATTACATCTAGTATCAACCATTTACGAACAGAAGAATAAAGGAGGTTAAATACCTATTTGTATCATAAGATACCAATTCAAATCAAGTTATAGCACGAAGGAAAAAAAAGAAAAGGTTGTTTTTTAATGTTCTCTAGCCTCCTAAAGGAAAGTACAGATGTCTCCCCGTCGTGAGTGGCACCCACACTACATATTGGTGTATAAAAGTTTTGTTGAAATACATATACGTTCCATTTAACTTGGCCACACTTCACATTAATGTCTTCCAACTTTGGGTGTGTACAAGTAGACACTTAAACTTGTATTAAGTTGAACTAGTAAACACATGAGTTCTATGTGACATAATTCACGTGGGACACCGTATAAAACTCAAATTGACATGTAGGATGTCACGTAGGATGCCTGTGTCTATTTGTTCAGCTTAATATAAGTTTAAGTGTCTACTTGTGCACACTCAAAGTTAGAGGGCATAAATGTAAGTTAAGGTAAGTTAAATGACATATTTATATATTATGTCTTAAGTTTTAACATGTCAAAAAAAATCATATGAAAACACATAATAATTTCAATCATAACATACTTTATACATATGATTAGTGGTGATTCAAATTACAATCCCATATTTGAAATATATAATGTCAAAAAATAAGAAGATTTTTAAATTAAATGTGGCAAAAATGTGTTTCGGTCATAGTTTAGAGTACTTATGCCTTATTCTAATTTTTCTATAAGAGAATTATTGAATTTCAAACATTATTTATGTGAAGAAATTTCAAAGGTTACAAATATGGTAGTGTTGTGATTAACTTTATCTCCTCTTTCTCCCTATTATAGTAAAAACCACCTTTTGAGATAGGAGTCCTTGAAAATATTTGTAACATCTCGCACCTAGAAACGACTATAAAGAGTTTAAAATATGAAAATATTGATTTTTTGGAAAGAATAAGGAAATCTGGAAATTTTTGTCTAAGTTAAGAAAGTGAGTTTTGGCCATTTTCAAACGGCCATAACTCCTATCTCAGGATGAGTTAGGAGCAGATCTGGATATGGTTGGAAAGCCCTTGGGAAGATCTTTCCAACGCCGCTGAGTTTGCACGATTTCAACATCGTATGAGTGAGATATTTCTTTTGGAAGTTGGGTTGTTGGATTGAAGAAAGTCCCAATCCGGATTTAGGGAAGGGCAAAGTGGTCTTTTCCCTAATTATTTTTCCTAATTCGTCTTTAGGGATTTATTGGGGTAAAAACAGAACCTCAATCAGTTTTGGAAAATTAAAGAACGCTTAGGGCTTGGAGAAGAGAGAAAGGAAGAAAGAACGGGAGGAAAAGGCAAGAATTCGTCAAGATCATCCAAGCTTGCGAGTGGAATTCGTCGGGGCTGATCCCTATTAGGTATGTGAGATATTTTCGTGTTGGGTTAGTTCACCCACACACCAAATTGTTTCAATCCATTGGTTTTGAGTTGTTTACATGTTGAAGAAGTGAGGTTCTTGAAGAACAAATTGTAGAATTCTTGTTGGTTGAGTTGTTGATGCTTCGGGGGTGAGTTGATTCATGTTTCCGGGTTGTTTTTGAGTTAGATTGGTTGTATATTGAGGGTACAATTGATCCTAAGTGTTTGGGGAAAGAACTATGGAAGTTAGGGAGGTTTAGAGATGAAAAACGGAGAAGAAAAATCGAGAACACCTGGGTAACGGGGCTGGGGCGCCGCGCCAGCCAGCGCGCTCCAAAGCAACCTCTGAAATTTGGCCTCTGGCGCGTCGCGCCAGCCAGAGCGCCAGTCAAACTTCTCTGAAGTTTGAGGGCTGGCGCCCCCGTACCTCTCAAAGCACCAAGGACGCCAGTTCTCCCCATTCGTTCCCCACCTTTTAGTACTTGTTCCTAAGTGATGTACCTATGTTTCTTAATCGATTCCAACACTCTAAAATACATCTAAACATCATGAAATCATCCATAAACATGAGATCATGAACCTTGAATCTATAATTCAATTCAAGGAAAGTTAAGTTCAAAGTCAAAGAAGTTAAGAGTCAAGTCTAGAAGTTAAGAAGTAAGTCAAAGGAAAGTTTCTCAAAGTTTTCAAAGGTCTTTAACAATGTTTTAACGTCGTTTTAAGACTTAAGTTTTGAAGTTAAGCAAGAGTAAAGCTATGGTTTGAAGTTCTTTTATTCAAAGAGGTATATGGGGACTATGTATTCCCAAAGAAATTTAAAGGAAATGTTTTCACATTTAAACAAGATTGGAAACTGAGATTTCCAAAGAGCCTTCGGGCTAGTTTTCAGAAAAGAGTAATCGCTTTCTAAATGAAGCAAGAAGGGAAATTTTGATTTTCAAGATAGCCTTTGAGCTATGTTCTTTTGAGCACTAATCTCAAATCATAGAGGAAATATGTTTTTAAAACATAAGAGCCAGTACATTTTTTGGAGTAGTATTGAGCACCGAATTAGGGGAGCGTTCAAAGAACCCACAGGCCCCATAGAACCAAGTAGTCATCATGGGTAGAAGGGGTTCATACTTTTTAGATGAATCCTTTTCAAATTAGACTAGTGGATCCATTAAGCAGTTCAGGTTTTATACCCTTTGCCGGGTATAGGATGCTCTGGCAGCATGAGGTTGATCGTTGTATCATCACTATAGCTCTTATGTGATGGTTGTCGGTTAGAGAAAGTCCCACATCAGTTATTGTATCTTTGCATACACCTCAAATTTATTGTATCTTTGCATACACATAGAGTTTATAGCACCAGTTTTTCTTTATATTGCACTTGTTTTAAATTGCTTTATATTGAAATGAGTTAGTCAGGTTGAGTTGAGTTGAGCCAGGTAAGTTATTCAGTTTCTTTCAGATTTCCTTCTAGCCTATGTTGCTTAGCATTCCAACTCGCATACTCGTACATTCAATGTACTGATGCCAGTTGGCCTGCATCGTCTTATGATGCAGATTTAGGTAACTAGGATCAACATCCAGCGCCTCGTTGATCCAGTTGAGCAGCTCAGAGTCAATGGTGAGCCTCCTTACATTCCGGAGGACTCTTTTTATTCACTTTCTGTCTTTCATTTATTAGGATGTTGTGGGGCTTGTCCCAACATCCATCTCAGTATTTTAGAGGCTTCATGGACAGTCTGATAGTTGTTAGTGCAGATGTCTTTCTTTATCCTTCAGATGTTGTTTAATGACTTAAGTGCCATTTTGGCCAGTTTATTATCATTTAAGTTGTTTTATGAACTTATACTGTGTTGAGTTAAGTCTTTCGCTGAGTTAAGTAGCCAAGCCAAGGGTTCGCTTGGGGCCAACAATGGTCTCCGAGTGCTAGCCACATCCAGGGTGTAGACTCGGGGCATGACAATATTATTATTTTCTAAGTTTTCAATTTGTCCTTTCTAATAATGTTGTGGAAAATAAGAAAATGTCTAGGAACATACTGTGTGGAATTATGTTTGCTAATCAATTTTTAAAAATGAATAAATTGTGTTGTTATTATGTTTTGCATCAAAATAAAAGCATAATTCATAAATATGCTATATCCTTCAATTTTGGGTGTACACAAGTATACATTTAAATATGTATAAAGTTGAACAAGTAGACACACATTCTATGTGGCATAATACACATAGGACGCTATGTAGGATGCCACATAGGACGTGCATTGTCATGTAGGACGCTAGTTAGTAGAACGTGTGTGTCTACTTGTTCAATCTATAATAGTTTAAGTGTCTATTTGTGCACACTCGAAGGTAGAGAGCATATATGTCGAAGTGAAGCCAAATTAAAGAGCACGTTTACATATTATGCTTAAAATAAAAAAGTGTTACTTATATGATTTTCCTTGTGAGAAAATTAAAAATAAATAAATATATCATTCTCACATGTTACTAAAGCTCTTATCTCTCCTACACATGAACTTAGAATTTTCAACTTGAGCTAGCAATTCATAAATCCAAATTCAACATAATTAGTACATCACTCACTATAAATATCACATGCAATATTCTTCTACTTAAATTATATCCCTAACTAATATTACTAAATATCTCAAGAAAATAAGAAAAATGAAAATGATGCAGTTTGTTGTGGTTATTGTGACTATTTTAGCATTGTTGCTAAGTGTAGCAAATGCACAACAATGTGGAAGTCAAGCTGGTGGAGCTTTGTGTGCCAATGGGTTGTGTTGTAGTCAATATGGTTATTGTGGCACTACTACTGCTTACTGTGGATCAGGATGCCAGAGTCAATGCAACTAAACTATAAGGCTATGATATGAATAAGGTAATATCCACGTGGTTGTGTGTTTAAAAATATATAAATTTGTACTACTAGAATAAAGTGGGAGCATGTATGTATTGTGAGTTCCACAAGAACAAGAATATAGTGTCAGGTCATGAACACTATATATGTACTAGTTTGTTTGTTTTCTATTTCAATGTGATGTTTATTAAGGTTGGTTAAAAACCACTTAATTGAATGTCCAATAAGTACTATTAGATCGATCCAAATAATTTTACTTTCGATATCATCTTTATATGTTTTCACCTTCTTTTTTTTCCTTTCATATAATAGTTGAAAATAGGCATATGATTATTCATAATTTGTTCCTTGTCATCCATATGTAAAAAAATAGATACATCGTGGTCATTCATTAAAAAATAAATTTAATGGAAAAAGGTTTAAGCATGTAAGGTTCATGAGATGATTGATTTCGATATCATCAACACATATTCAAGCATAAAAATCAACTTATAGAGGAGAACGGAAAACTTGGTTCAAGACTACGATGGGATGAAACAAAAACGTACAATAAAAAAACAATTTTTTTGTTGATTCCTTTCTTAAATCTCACCAAAAAGAAGATGCATATGTCATAATTCAAAATTGAATCATGATAACGTCTGTCATAAACCTCCGGTAGGCGAGCCAAATTTCAGCAACACGCAATAACTAAATTAGAAATAACTAACATTGAAGTAATAATAAGATCGGGAAGGGGTTCATATTATATAGATATGTACAAAATGGTACAAAATATATAATAAGGGCCCAAAAGTGACCAAAAATGACAAATATATAGAAGAACCAAATCCCAGACCTAGTGCCATCGATACAAGAGCGTCTAAGGGGTAAGTCTATACACACAACCCGTTTGTCTAAATAAGATGCAATATATATATGTATTACTCATTATTAGAAGTGAGACTTTAGAAGGATGAACACATGCATCAACTATTGTACCACATACTTTATTAATTTTCTATTATTTAGAAGTGGAGTGTATCTCATTGAGGATTAACATGTGTACTTCATCTACTTTATCAAACCACCTGTCTTCATATTCATATTTAGACCACATATCCATTGGTAGGTTACTTTTAGAATTAAATTCTTGAGATTTCTTGTTTTTTTTTATTTTTGATTTACATTCTGTGGAATTAGTTCTTTGTGACATCTTGCAATTTGAAATAACTATGAAGAAGCTGGAAATTGGAAATAGTCATTTTTGGAAAGAATTCAAAATCTGGAAATGTAGTTAAGTATGGGAAAAAGTGAGTTTTTGGTCAACTTTGAATAGTCATAACTCCTAGATCAGGATGAGTTAGATGTATTTCCAGTTATTTTTGGAAAGCTCTTGGAATGATCTTTCCAACGCCGCCGAGTTTGCTCGATTCTGAGTTCGTATGAGTGAGTTATGCCCTTTCAAAGTTGGGATGTTGGTAAGGGAAGTTCATCCGAAATTTGTAAGGGTATTTTGGTCTTTTCCCTAACCATTTCTTTTGGTTGTATTAAGGTTTTAGACTGATTTTAAATCAGTTTTTCCTTTTAAAAGTGAGAGCAAGGGTTTGTTAGTGAAGAGGAGAAGAAGAGGAGAAAGAGAAGAACAATGATGGGTCGTCAAAAATCGTCGTGGTTTTCGTCAGGGGTGATCCCTGTTGAGGTATGTGAGATCATAGTGTTGGGTTGGTTCATTCCCCCACAAGCCAAACTCATTTTAATTCCGAGAAAAGATTGGTTGTGTTTGTTGAAGTTGTGGTTGTGTTGTTGAAGTTTCTTGTTGGTTTGTGTATGTTTTCGGTTGTGATTTCGAGTTGAACTATTGTATATTAAGGGGATTTATGATTCTAAGTGTTTGGGGCTGGAAACTTTGAAGTTAAGAAGGTTTAGAGTTGGAAAAACAAAGGAGAAAAGTTAGATTTTCAGGGAAAAGGCTGGGGTATCGCACCAGCCAGCGCGCCCCAAAAGGGATTCTGAGCTTCCACCCTTGGGGCGGCAAGCCATGCAGAGCCCCCCACCAGGCCTTCTGAGCTTTGAGGGCTGGCGCCCCGCGCCTCTCAAAGCGCCAAGGACTCCAATCCTTCCCATTCATTCCCCACTTTTTCATACATGTTCCTTGGTAATGTACATATGTTTTATAGTTGTTTTCAACACTCTAAGGTACATCTAAACATCCCAAACTCATCCATAAACATGAGCTCATTACCCTTGAATTCATAATCCAATTCGAGGAAAGTTCGGATCAAAGTCAAGTGAAGTTAGAGTCAAGTCTAGAAGTTAAGAAGCAAGTCAAAGCAAGTCTTTAAAGTTGTTCAAGAGTCTTTATTGAACGTTTTAACTTTATTTTAAGGCTCAAGTTTCAAGTTAAGTAAAGAGTATAGAGTTTCAAGTTAAGTAAAGAGTATAAAGTTGAGTTCATTTCTCAAAAGTTATTAGGGAACTAAGTATTCCCAAAGAAGTTTTAAAGAAATGTTTTCACATTTAAACAAGATTGG
>JAJOOR010026377.1:0-35888 GCA_036250505.1 Solanum acaule | reverse complement strand
GAGGCTCACCTTTATTTGCTTGTTATGGATGTCTATGTTTTTGTATATATTTGGGTTGTCTGTTTAATGTGGCACTTTATGTTGTTTTCGCGATTGTTTAAGCTTATGGCTTCTTCCTGATTTTAATTGATTGCAAATTTTGACCCTTCCAAAATATTATTATTATTTTTCAAAAATTTTTGCTACAGCTTGTGTTGTATGTGGCTGTTCTTTTGCAAAAAATTGAGTCTCGATTTCGATCAATACCGATGACTTCAATAGTGCTTACAATTGAACAAACATGAATGTACGGCTACGATGAGGCCAAATGAAGTTGCATAGACAATATGTGAACTCTTTGCATCTCGTTGTGGTTAGCCATTTATCGAATTGATTATCTTGTAATGACCGTTGCACACTAGCAAAAGTGTGTAGTCTTGTTTGACTTAAGAGTCGATGCCTTGTGTGATGAGCTTACTTTGAACCTTGCATGAATAAACCTAGAATTTGCCCTATTAGTCTGATTGATTTAGAAAGGTTTGCTCTAGAAATGGTCTTAGGTAACTTTAAAGAGTGTGAGCCAAATTTGACATATACCTCTTTTGTGGCCTACTCATGAGCGTATGAAACTCTTTTGAACACCCTTTGAGCCTTACCTTTCTTTGAAAGAACCTTGATGAACCCTAGACCTTACTGGACCCACTACCTATAATCCTCTTGATTTGTGGTTTAGCGAATAGCCAACTTAGGCCAAAAGCCTAAGTTGGGGGTGTGGTAAAAAGGAAAAGGAGAAGTCAAGAAGTGCAAGAAAAGTCCCCTTTAACCCCTGGTGTTGCAGAACAATGGAAACCCTTAGAAAGACAAAAAATAATAATTTGTGGAATAAAGTACTAAAGAAATCGGGTTTCCAAGCAATCCATGGAGGTGAATAAAAAATGACTTAGAAGAACTAGAAAAAGAATTGATAAATAAAAAGAAGGGAATGCCTTGAGAACACCACATCTCACGAGGATGAAAAGTCACTGAGCCTAAATGATCATATCTTTACACTCAGCCCCATTACAAGCCTTAGAAAGACCTTTTTGATATTGAGTGAGACGAACCAAGGATCAATTGGAAAATAAGGGCAAGCATATGGGTGAAAACATGCATTGTATTCCTCTTTTTGAGTGTGAGCGTTGCATCTAATTCCTGATCTTGAATTGATTAACCTCTGTGTGTGAATATGGAATCATTATTTATGTTAGGGCATTTGGATACTTTTTATTGAGCTTGAACTTGCACATGTAGCAACTATTGCGAGCATGAGAATCTTTGATAATGGTGTGTCACAACTTGAATCTTTGGGTACACAATTGATCTTTGCATGAGTAATTTGAGTCTTGTTGTGTGCATTCATGATTGATTCTTGTGTAACACTATTTGAGACATCCCTTTTGAACGGCTGAACTTAAGCTTGCTTGAGGACAAGCAAAAGTTTAAGTTGGGGTGTTGATGAGTCCACAAATTGGACTCATTTAGGGTCTTATTTTGATAGAAATATTGTCCTCAAATGTTTATTTTGTCTCAATATCTCATGAAAACTCTTAAGTTTCAAGTATTTGAAGTTTTAGTGGAAGCATGGACACTTAGGCGCAAAAAGGAACAAAAAGGCTAAAAAGAACGAACAAACTGAACCATGAGCATCGCCAATCACACTTGCTGATTCACCGAAAGGACGCACTCCATCCTTTTTTCCAGTACGCGAAGCCCTGAAGGAAAAGGATAAAAAAGGGGATGAAAGGAGCAGTCGGCGTTTCGCAGAATAATTCCGCGAAGCAGTACTAGGTCACCCAATGACACAGAGCACGATGATGCTGAAGGCTAGTGCAAGACGGCGACGATCTACACCAAAGGGCGAATTGCCGAGTTCATCGGCGATTTCAACTAACCTCGCCGAAAGATCCCCCAGCACTATTTTCTGAACTCTATAAATACTAAACTTGTTATTAATTTTTAAGATTCGAACATTTATTTTAATTTTCACAATAGAATAGTACTTTTTGGGATATTTTCTCTCAAGTTTGGAGAGGGTTTTTGGGAGACTTGAAGAAAGAAGGTTTCCTCTTCCCCAAGTTGGTAGTGGGTCTTATCCGTTCTTCTTCCTTTGCTTAAATCAAGGTTTAATTCTTTATACCCATTTGATTTGAGTATCATTTTAGGTGTATTTTGCTATTTCTTGATGTTTTGCTAAAAACCCTATTCTTGGGGTGTGATTTAGCAAATATGTGTTGATATTATTGTTGGGTCTTTGTTGCTGATAGGATAGATGTATTTTAATGGTGATTTCACCTAGTGGTTGTGGTTTAATTTAATGGGTTTGTAGTTACAAATACAAAACCACCACCCATGTGTTTTCGGCTTGCTTGAGAGGGAGGTCGCGAAACCAAGACTGCTAGACTGATGGCCTAAGGAGTGGGTCGACATGAGGTTCAGCCTGTCAGGGTGAGACCTAGTCCCATATTCTAACACTCAGCTCGAGAGAGTGAGCGGGGTAAGGTGTAGGCTAGCCTTCATGCGGCAAATGAGTGTTCAAGAGGAACGCATTTGAAACGGGGTAAGTTGCCCGAGAGGGAACTTATTTCCTTCTATAGCTTAGCCTAGTCACTATTATCTTGCAAATTTCTTATCGAAAACATGTATCTAATGATTTATCTCAACTTGTATTGCAGTCACACCCCAAGAACTTGTCCCCATACTTGATTTTCTTATTATTTTTGTTGTTTTTTACTACCTGTGACAAAACCCCCATCTAATAATTGACACTTTTGTATCACCCCTTTTAATTTACAATGTTTTTAATCATTAATGTCTTCCGCTACGACTAGTTTGAACTTAATTTTATTTTTCTACTAATTCTCAAAACCACTCCATTGGGAGACGACCCCAACCTTTAGTTGGATTACTATATTATCGACGATCGTAGACACTCGTACTGTAGGTTAGTGTCTTGGTCACGATAAGCATCAATTGTCAAATTGTTTCAATCTTCAAAATTGTTGCCTAAGGTCATTTCGAGTGCTTGCATCACTTAGTCAACCAGACAAACGGGGAAAATTCTAGGTATCATCACACACAATGTTCAAGGTAATCTCATCATACAAGTCATTGGCACCAATATCAAACAAGACTTCACATTTCCTAGCTAGTGTGCAATGTTCATTTGATAATTGGCTAATCACAACGAGATGCTAAAAGTTCATACATTGTCTATGCAACTTCCACAAGAGACTTATTCGATAACCGGCTAGTTCTAACGAGATGCTAAAAGTTAACACATTGTCTATGCAACTTCATTTGGCCTCATTGTAGCCACACATTCATTTCGTTCAATTAAGAGGACTGTTCAAATTTGCACAATAATAACTACAATCACAAACAATAAAGGTGGCACAAATTTTAAAAATATGTCAAAACCATTTCCATTCAAAACAAGGAGCCTCAAGCTCAACCATCCATAAGATTAAGATCCAAACACAATCAAAACAAAAAATATAGATCACAAAGCCCAATATATACAAATTAAATGTAATCACAAGAGGTAGGTATGGAAATACCTCACCCCATCCATAAAAGAAAAGAAGTTGTCCTGAAATACAACTAAAACAAAGATAATCAACAAAAACAACAAAGAGGGAGGTAAAGTTGCCATCCTGCTAGGCTAAGCCTGGGTGAATTCTGCATCGTAGTCGCTCCATCAGTCAGGGCATCAATATCTGTGGTCACAATCTGGGGTTGGGCATCATTGCCCGGTATAACATCAACACTAGCTCCACTAGAGCCTGCCATAGAAGTATGCCTCAACGTTGTCTGAATGGCCGAATGTTCCATCGCCTCCTAGAACTCAGTCAATCCCTCGTAGGTCGTCTCCTCCTGAACAGTGAGCTACTTCTCATCAGTCTCAGCCTCAGACTATATAGCCACATCATCAGCTCTAACCTCATCTCCGATGCTAGCCAAAGGCACATCAGAACAGGCGAGAATATATGTGTCCACATTGTCAGGGATCTCCACGGTCCCAAAAATCATAGACAAGTCAGTGGACTTCAGCTGATCCACATATTTCCTCAACTCTGCAATTTCGGTCTTAAAGACAGTCACCTCATGAGTGGCTCCTTGACCTTTCTCACACACCTCTATCTCTGTCGTGAGTGTATCAATAGCATCTCTAAGAAGTGTCAAAGCAGCGGTGATAGCACTCTCAATCATCCCAGGAACTCCAGCCTTTAGCCTAGAGTCACGCACATTAGTAGAATGGGCTAGATGCCACATCCGTAGCAGCATGCCCTGGGTGAGTGGAGGTCGAGATGCAGCAGTACTAGCAACAGAACTAGGAGCCAGGGCAGCGGTAAATGAACTCGGAGTCATAGAAGGGGCAAAGTTAGAAATACCTGAAGGCCTAGTGGCCGTAGAAGGCAATGTTGCCTCTAAAGGTAGTGTCTCAATATCAACAACCAAGGATGTATCAATTGGGGTTGCCCTCTTCTTCTCAGCCTCATCCTTCGAGTACTCGGCCTCAATACATCGAATGTTAGTAGAGGATGTGGGAATCAATTCCACGTCCTTCTTCTTATCATGTGGCACTTGGGCTCGTCTGCACAACTCACTGATTAACATTGGAAAAGGAAGAGATGTATGTTGCTCCCTATCTCTCATGGAAATCTCATGTCTAATAATGGAACCTAGATTTACGTGCTTCCCTGCAATAATGGATCAAAGACAGGCCATCTTTGTTTGGCGGAAGATAGACTCATTTTGGGATGGCATGATTGTGGTACTAACGAAGCCGAACAAATACCTCGCTGCCACATTGAGGTCTTTCTTCTCTATTGGCACTCTGGTCTCGATCCACCTAGGAGTAGTGTCAGACAAGAGAGGGGCCAACAAACGTTTCATATCCTCCAAAGTCGTTGTCTTGATCATGCTCTGGTAGACACCCGTAATGTTGTGAATGCATTCCAAAACAACGTTTACGTCATCACTATCAGATTTACCTTCATTCCCCTGACAACTACATGATCCACTAGTTTGAAGATAGCAGCCTTCCTCTTCCCCTGTGGAACCAAAGCTCCATATGCAGTGTAGAACTCCTGGACCAAATTAGGAATGTAGGACCCTCGGGGTTTAGTAAAGAGATGGAAGTTGTGGGATTTCAGGGTGCTCCATATCTCCAGATACTTGTCTACCACACCATTTGTGGACAATCTCTTCTTCTCGATGGTAGTCTTCAGTCCCTCGACCTTTAGTCTATTGAGAGACCGGGGAGGAGGACCCTGTACAGGTGGTGCTGGAACCATAGTCTGTTCTAGAGCCAGAGGAAGAGGAGTAGTTTGAAGCACCCAGATCCTAGACGTATCATGCATCCTCTTGGAACGCATTTTAGCTCTCCGGGCCAATAGAAGCTGGTCATCCTCAGGCTCAGAGATGACAACCTTAGAATCCTAGTGCTCCCCATCGCTTTCAGATGTGGTAAGGTGAGTCGTAGACTCCCTCACTATCGGAGCTGACCTCTGGTGACTCAGCTGCGGGTGCCTTGCCATTTCCTTTGCCTTTCCCACCTATGGTAGGAAATTTGGTTGGCTTTGCTTTGGATGCCGCTGCATCCTCATTTATGATGATCCATTTTGCCCGTTTGCGAGGCATTATATCTCGTGCTGGTACTTTGGGTCTAGCCATATCTGCAAATACATTGAAAAGTGTTGGAAATTATTCAAGAAAATTGCAGAAATCAAGTTACAGAAAGACTCGGCGAACCAATCGGCTAGTCTCCCAGTAGCTTAGGCGACCTAGATCTGGATGGCCGAAAGGACCAACTTGAAAAATTTCTAGAAATAAGGCATGTCGGCGATGCTCAAGGCCATTTGCCAAATCGGTGACACCACTCGGTGAGCTCAGACTAGCCCACCAAAATTACAGTGTGTTTTAGGGGTTAGGGGCGTAGAAAGGCGATTAAGGAATCGTTCGACGAGTCGCCGAGTGAAATTGGCGAGCTCAGGCTTCCTGCCAAAAGTTACAGACTCAATTTAGAAAAATCAAGAAATTAAGGGCGATTAAATGGGGACTTTGGTGGCTCGCCAAACAATTCGGCGAGCTCGACGCAACTCGCCAAATTGCCTAACGTGCCAATTTTTAACCCCATTTCCCAAAATCAAGCTTGCACCCCATGAAATCAAAATAAAACAAATACATAATGCAATTCATACTTGACCCATATGACCCATGCCTTCGGGGAACTCAGACTTCTCCTGAATTGGCCAAAATTAGCCATTTGATGACTTTTGCCCTTTAGAATGATGTCAAACGATCCATCATTCGGCAAATTTTGTCATTTGGCACAATTCTGGGTTACTTAGACTTCACCCCACTAGAACCAATATAAAATAACCGCAACCCAACAATTTAGAACCAATTTAATTGCATTAAACAAGGGAAATCATCTTTTTAAGCAATTAGGCACAAGTTTGAAAACAATACGGGAAATCCTACACATAAAACATGAGTTAAACAATTACCCAATACATGCCAACACCTATTTACCAATAGCATTTGAGTTCAACCACTTATTAAAGGTGTGGGGTTCGAAAAACCAACATGTATGTTGAATTAAGAATTCAAAAATCTAGGCGGCAAAGTATTCCAACTCCGAACACGAGATAGCACACAAAAAGCAAATGAAATAGTAATATACGGAAGATTTAAAGTCTAGGTGACAGTGTACAGGGTTAGAAATGAGAGAATATGAAAGCTTTCGAAATTTTAAATCGTTTGGCCTGTTAAAGGCTTTCAGTTCGCGGCCCTTTCAGTGATGTTAGTTGACTATGCCGAACAACTCGGCGATGCGGAGAGTGGTAATTTACCTCGCTGAGTTTTATAGGACCTCTAGTCAATTTGGGGGTCCAAACGACGGACAAAATCAGGCTCGCCGACCTATTTGGTGAGTTGCCGATCAAGCAATTGGCCCGTTGAGTTTTACGGACTTCCACTTCAGGTTTTACGGGTCCAACAACGGTCTAAGTAGGGCTCGACAACCTCTTCAGCGATTCACTAATTGGACTTTTGGCTCGCCAAACCTTCTGTTTTCCAACATACTTTACTTTTGAAACTGCATAATCAACACCCGCTATTCAAAATAAAAACTTAAAGCATTAAAAACTTGGGTTGCTTCCCAAGAAGAGCCTTAGTTAACGTCGTGGCACGACGAAAGTACGCATTGAAGCTTCATTTTTGGGTTTGCCAGTGTATAACTAGGCAATCCCCTTGTTGTCTTATATTCAAATGTGACAAAATTTGACCCATTTAGGTCTCCAGCTGCTTAATAGAGACTTAGTGAGAGGTTAGCGTCTGATTGAGAGTCGAGACACCATCTTTCATTTCTTTCAGCACTTTGTCGGACCCTTCAACCTTGTTGAGAATGAGAGAGAGCATGTCTTCTGTACGGCCACCCTCAGATTCCTTGGGCTTTTGACGCTCATGAGGAGGAACATACCTATCCTTCTCCCCCTCTATTTCCTTCCAGGTGGTGTTGCGATTAGGCCAATCTCAATCACGATCTCTCCAGCCCTCATCTCTATTCCAACTCTGATTTCCACCCGGTCTTGTGTAGTTTTCACGATAGCCTCCTCCCTGATTGGCTAGGAAGTTCACTTTCTCATTGTACTACGCTTCAAATTGGGCTTTATCGGGGCTTACTCCACTAACACCCACAACATTGACACTCTTCATACCAACACCCATGATATTTTTAGACAAGATATCCAACTGGGTCATCATCTTTACCAAGTTTTGGTTTCTTTCTTGATCTTTTTCAATCTGCTCCTTTTTCATTCTAAAGTTGAGAGGAGAGACTTGGTCCTCACGAGTATACCATACCCTGTTGATCTTGGTCATACAATCAAGGATATGGAAAGCTACTTCACAGGGTTGTTGAATTATACCACTGGGAACAAGTTGATCAGCAACTTCTTTGTTCACCGAATCGAGGCTCCTATAGAAGTATTGCAGCAGCACATTATTGGGCAATCCATGAGTTGGGCATCGCAGCAGCACATTATTGGGAAATCCATGAGTTGGGCATTGCAGCACCAACTTCTTAAATCTCAGCCATTTCTCGTGGATCAGCTCACCTTCCAAGCATTTGAAACCTTGGATGCCCATCCCTGATTATCATCATCTTTCATTGAGGGAAAAATCTCACTTGAAGTACTGTGATCAGCTCCATACAAGAAGTGATGGAATATCTTGGCAACTCAGTTACTTGCTTGCCTCACCCATTAGAGAAAATGGGAACAACCTCAGACGGACCGATTCTTGCGATATGTTCTTAAATGAGAACAGTCCACAAATATCAATAAAAATTTCTTATATGCTCATGGGGATTCTCATGAGTCATCCCCCCAAATAATCATTTCAATTGTTGGAGCTGAAGCATGGTGCTTGTGATATGAAAAACTACGTTCCCTTCAGCTGGAGGTAAACAAATTGCTCCAACACCACCCATTTGGACTGGGTCATTGATCTTTTGGTCATTGACATCCTTGAGGTTTCCAACATCATCTTGGTGTCCCACTTGGCTACCATTACTTGCGTTAACTCTCATCTCCTCCTATGTTTAACACAAGCAACACAAAAGCAAAACTAAAATAAGTAGATTCAACTATAACTAAAAAGATCACAATTCAACTTCACCAAAAGAATTTTAAATAACACCACTCCCCGGCAGCGGCACCATTATTGATTAACATTTCAAACACACTTCATCCAATTCTAGGTGCAACTGATTGTTAAGTAGTACATAACCCAAAAAAGATTTGGGGTCGAATTTCACAAAGAGCGGTACGTGTTCAAATTCAATTAGGAAGTACAAATATGGTCTAATCAGTCGTAGGAATAGAAATTATCGAAAAGAAAGACATGAATCAAATTAAAAGAGGTGACACGAATACCAGATAGGGGGTTTTGGTTTTCAATTATCAACTACAAAGCAGTTACAAACACTTTGAAATAACAACAAGGAGAGGAATTCTCGGGATGTGATTGATTATAGGCAAATTTGATATATGCGTAATTGAAACTACTAGTAAGCAACTAAAAATCAGTTAGTAGGCTAGACTATAAGGGAGATAGCTTTCTCTCGAACAACTATGTCGAATCAGGTGATTTATTTCGAACATAAATAAGCATAACAATGAATAATAGCCCACACCTTAATTCATCCACTCTTTCGAGCTAGATGGGCATGATTGGGTTTAGGATTCACTCGCTCAAGTTAAACCTAGCTCAACCCAATACCTACAAATCATTAATCAATAATCTTAATTCTAAAACCTCTCTCTCGAGCAAGCCAAGATCACAAAATTAAAACTGCATTTGCAACTACAATTCATAAATTAATACACAATTAATGATTAAACTCACTTCAATTTAGCATTTAAACTATTTATTAGAAATAACCATAAAGTAATTCAACCCATAATAACATGATCACACCTCAAGAATTGGGGTTTTAGCCAAACATCATAAAAGAGTAAAAACAATTACCAAATCGATTAGCCATCAACTGGGTAAGAGTAATTTAGTTTTTACAATGCTTCAATTTGCAGAATATTTGAAACCCACTTCAAAAATCTCCAAATTGAATCTCTAAAATTCTTCAAAACTATGAAAAACTATAGAGAAAAGTGTTCTAAACTAATATAGCATTAACCAACATAAGTCGACTCTATCTTCATCTAAAATAATTGTTCAAAATTTAATTTATAGTTGCCAAAAAATAAGCCACAAAGGTCCATTTGGCGAAGTAAGTCGGGCTCGCCGAACCACTCGGCGAACAACCCATTAATCTCTTCCATCGCCTTTTTGCCTTGGCACTCAGCGTCCCCAAGTTCTGTAACTTTGGGCGTTCTCTCTTTGAAACGCAAAACAGCTCGGCGATTCACCGACTGCTCATTTTTGTCGCGACTTAGTTTCTTCCCTCAGGGCTGGCACACTCGAACCTTTGGTGGTCAAGCTAGCCACTCGGTGATTCGCCAAGTGCTCTTGGTGATCACCAGGCTTGTCTTTCTTCATTTCTTCAGATTGTTTTATTCCTTTTTGCCTGTCAGGGTCCTTTATTTGTTCCTCAATCCATATACCTGAAAATCACGATTTTAAAATCAATTTATGGCACAAATTAAGCATTTTAGGACAGTAAATCTATATAAACAAGGCCCCAAATGAGTCCAAATCGCAAACACATCAGTTATGAACATTGCTAACCAACCCTTCAAGTCATCGAGGGTCTTCTTCTATATACGATATACCAAGAAGTGGATTATATTCCTCATGCAACCAAGTACCTCATTGATATAGGTGTTATTGCAGTTCACTCTCGTGACCCACACTATAACATGGTCAATAGGCTTGAATGAGCAAGCCTTCTTCTTCCCTTTGGGTACCAGCTTACCATACTCCGCATAAAACTCCTGGACCCAAGTAAGAATGTATGAGCCTCGGGGCTTGGTGTAGATCTCAATGTTTTGGAACTTAATGGTGTTCCAAACTTCCGAGTACCGGTCTACAAAAAATTTTGTAGAAAACCATTTTCCTCTAATATGGTCCTCAAACCCTCTGCCTTTAATCTATTCGGTGACTAGGGAGGAGGAGCCTGAACTGGTGGTACCTTCTCTACTACTTGTGTAGGAGGTGGAAGAGGCGTAAGAGGCACCGGTATCCAAGCTGGATCATGCATCACCTTAGAGTGTAGCTCTGCTCTCATATCCTTGAGAAGTTGATCATTTTCTGGCTCAGATGCAGAGACCGGAGTACTATCCCCCGAATGACCCTCACATTCAGAAGTAGTGAGGTGGGTGGCCTAGATGCCCTCACTGTCTGAGCTATCCACCACCGGTGGTGGCACTATAGGCTCCTTGCCTTTTCCCTTACCCCCAATTGAAGGAAGTTTAGTCGGTGCATTCCAGGAGGGTGCATCCCCCACGTTTATTACAATGTCTCTTGCTCCTTCCGAGGGGGTTGATTTTTCCCAGGTACTTTTTGTCTAGCCATACCTGCAAAACAAAGTCGAATACGTTAGACTTTGTTCAGGAAAAAATCTCAAAATGGAAAATTGCAGGAAAGCTCGTTGAGTCGCTCAGTGAGTCGCCGAACCAATTTGGTGAGCCAAGTCATGCTCCCCGAATGTTCCAAAACAATATTACTCAGAAATCCACAATAGCCAGCTATGTCTAAGGCCTTTCGATGGATCACTGACACCATTCGACAAACTAAAAGTAGTTCGCCAAATGTTACAAAATATTTTCAAAAAATTTGGGGTGCAGAAGGGTGATCAAAGAGCATTCGGCGAGTTATAGAGTGAACTCGGTGAGCTCAGGCATATCGCCAAAAGTTACGGAGCCAAATTCACAAAAAGAGGGATAAAAAGGCAATCCAAGGGTCTTTAGGCAAACCACTGAACCACTCGGTGAGCTCGACCCAGCTCACCGAATAGTCCAGCGTGCCAGATTTTGACCCCGACCTTAAAATTCTAACCCGCAACCCATGAAAACATAATAAAACACCTATTCTATGCAATTCAGCCCAGACACATATTACGCATTACCTCAGGGTACTCATACTTCCCTCGATTTGGCTAAAATTGGCCAATCGTCGTCTTTTGACCTTAAGAATGACTTCAATCGCTCTATCATTGGGCAAAATTGAACAATTGGCATAATCGGGGTTACTCAAGCTTCACCCCCACTAGACCCAACAACAAAATCAACAGTACCTAGAAATTTTATCAATAAAACACACGGGATTTCACAATTAAAGGCCAATTAACACGATGCGGGATATCACAGGCACAAAATAAAGTAATCAATCCAAATAATCACTTAATTTTATGCAAACAGCACAATAGGACAACAATCATGCATTAAAAATTACCAAAATATAAAGGCGGTGTTCGGATATCTAACCTCAAAAGCAGATATTTGAACGCTAGGCTAGCAAATTGTACCAAATATCTCCCTGAGCAAGTGATCAAACACAAAATGCAAGAAAATGCGAGTACGGAAATATAAAAATATGAGGTTGTAAAAGTGTAGAAGTCGAAAAGTATGAAATGAGGGAAATTTTTGAATTTCAAAATGGTTTTGGCCTTTTGACCACTCAGTTCGCGCGCCAGTCGGTGACACTCACTTATGTCGCCAATCCATTCGGCGATGCATCGAATGGCTCTTTAGCCCACTGAGTTTAACAGAACACTAGCTAAATAGTTGGTCTAAATGGCGATCTAGATCAGGCTCGCCAACCTGTTCGGCGAGTCGCCGACTGGTACTCTGCTCGCCTAATTGGTTTTTTTCCCAAAATTTCAACCAGCACATTCAACATCCGTTATTCAAACAGCAGTAGTAAAACCTTAAAAACTTGGGTTGCCTCCCAAGAAGCCCGTTATTTAATGTCGTGGCACGATGAGGATACGCTTTCAAGGTTCATTATTTAGGTTAACCAAGGTATCACTTGGTAAACCTCATTTTGGCGTTGGGTTCAAATGAGATGAAATGTCACCCATTTGCGTTTCCAGTTGTTTATTGGACACCGAATGAGACGTAAATGTCTGGTTTAGAGTTAAGACGTCATCCTTAATTTCTTTAAGCACTTTGTCCGACCCTTCCACTTTATTGACCCGTAAATGGGTCATCAGATTAACCATGTTTTCATCCCGCTCTTGGTCTCTTTTGATCTGTTCCTTTGTCATCCTAAAAGTCAAAGGAGACACCATATCTTCCATAGTATACCAAGCTCGGTTTATCTTTGTCATCACATCAAGGAGAGCTGACACTATCACAAAAGGCGGCTGCATAATTCCTCCCCAGAGAAGTTGATCAGCCACACCTTTGCTCGCCGAGCCTAGACTCCAGTAGAAGTGTTGCAACACGTTGTTTGGAAGTCCGTGAGTCAGACATTGGAGTTACAACTTTTGAAACCTCAGCCATGTTTCGTGGATTGGTTCACCATCCAAGTGTTTTAAACCCAGAATATTATCTCTTAATGCCATAATATTTGAAGGAGGGAAAATCTTATGTAGAATCCCTTGAAAAACTCTTCCAAAGACGTAATTGAATCCCTCGGTAGATCAACTAACTATTTGGTCACTTCCCCTATCAAAGAAAAAGGAAACAACCGAAGCCGTACTTACTCTTGTGAGATGTTTTTGAATTATAATGGACCACACACGTCCACAAAGTTAAGGATATGGACATGGGGATCCTCATGAGCTAGCCCTACGAATAATCCTTTCATTTGCACTAGTTGCAACATCGTGGAATACAACATTTCCCATGACTAGCGGTAAACGAATAGCACCTACACCACCCACTTGAGCTTCATTGACATTTTCAAATTGCCAATGTCATCTTGGTGTCCAAGTTGGCTACCAGTACTTCCGTTCACACTCATTTCGTCACCTGCTCACATATAGCCAACAAAAAATACAAAGCAAAGTAAGTCGATTGAACTACAAAGATGATTAGATCACATCTATACTTAACTAAGTAAATTCTAAACTCTACTACCCGGCAGCGGCGCCATTTTTGATAACGCTCAACTACACTTTATTGAATAATAATTGTAGGGGATCATAATCTAGTAAAAACCCAACAAAGAGTTGGGGTTGATCCCACAGGGAGTGATATGGTAAAAAATTCAATTACGAAGTGAAAGTGATGTTCTAATCGGTTGTAGGAATAGAAATTATCGAAACCATCGAAGTAAATCAAAGGGTTGACAACTATTGTCAAATGGGGAAATAAGGTTTGTAAATTAATAACTATGAAAATAGGTAAGTAACCAAGTTGAAAGGGATACTTGGGGATGTGATCGATTAATTGCCCATTTCGCTATACGGGTGATTACTAATTATCAAAATTTGTTGAATCTTAGTGGGTAGGCTAGGATTTAGATGTAATAGTCATCACTCGATCAACAATCATGAATCAAGTGAGTTCTCTCGAACCTCAACAAGTGTCATACTATAGACAACCCACAACCTCAATTCATCTACTCTGTCGAGCTAGATAGGTAGGATCAAATTAAGATTCACTCTCTCGAGCTGAATCCACAACAACCCAATCACTCCAATCATCAATTGATAACTTTAATTCTAAAATCTCTTTCTCAAGCAAGCATATAATAGTAGACTAGAACTGCATTTGCAATTATAATTCATAAGTTAAAACTCAATACCATTAGTACCCACTTCAAAACAACAAATAAATCAGTTATTACAAACACCCATAAGCTAATTGAGACAATTAATCACGTAATCACACCCTCAATAATGGAGGATTTAGCCACACATTATAAAAAGTACAAAATTATTACCAACTACGCTCTCCATAAGCTGGGTAGTAAAATTGACGTCTTTACAATGCTCCAAATTAGGTTAGTACTAAAAACCCAACTTTAAGATATGTCAAGACCCGGGAGTACCCCGTAGACGTTGCACGGCGTACTCGACCCCGAAGGGGTCTCATACAAGCCCTTAGCATAATCATAGTCATAAGATTATAGGAAAATAGTGAGGAATTTAAAACATTTCTTTACAATCGAAGTCTTTTATAAAAATGATAGAGTCTATGCATTATGTCTCAAACCATCTATTTTACTTAGAATAAAACTCTTGAATACAATCTTAGGGACATAGCCCTTACAACCAAAGTTAAAGACATTAAAGAAATACAATAAACGACATGTGGTTGAGCTCTCGAATACAATGAAGACTCACCAATCTTCCTCTTCTTGATCTCCTACGAACCTAGCCACGAGGATGAAATCTAATATCTCCAAAGCCTACACTTATAGAAAATGTAGAAAGATGGGGTTAGCACAAAAAGTACTAAGTATGGAAGCCATGCACAAAATCATTAAAGCATGCATAAATAGGGACATTTCATTTGAAATCATGCTATATGCCATTTTTGAACATTATCTTTGAAATAGTTGGAGAATGCAACCCATAAGGCAACTCAAATACATTTCATTATAACATGAGAGTTATCATTATAATAACAAGCATAGTCTCCAATATCAATATAATAGACATCTCAATCTTCACAATACATAGACTACAATCATAAAAGAATACAAAGTCAAATACCAATATCATCTCATCATGAAGTAATCATCACGTAAGCAACCCCTAAGAAACACTTGTGCAATATATGGTTGGCATCCCATAATACCGACACTACTAAGCACTCATTTGAAGCTACTTTAGTCATGCATTTCATCCTTAGACCTCATCACAAGCAACAGCCCCAAAAAGGAAATAATCATGTACATTACTTGAATTATAAGAAAAGTCATTCATAACAATTATCTATTCAACACATATGCATACATTCAAATCTCATCATAACAGAAAGGAACCATCTTATGACATCCTACTAAGTCTACTTGTGTGATGTAAAAGTGAAATCCCATACCCCCACTACTACTAGGTAAAACTCATTGAGAACTCGTAGTATAGTTCATGTCTCATTCATTATATTTCTTATATAGGGAAAATAACATTAACCGACATAGACCATATGAGCTACATGGAATTCGGTGTTCTACCCCCACACCGAAAAGAGGGTGTCCTACTTGCCTAAGGTAGAACTAACATTTTTAGCATTTAGGTGGATCCACTAGCTAAAGACCTATGTGGGCACATAGTTATGGGATAAGGAGATTGCTATTAGAGATCCGGACTTCTAGCATAAAAGGTTTCCATCTCATGAGACAACCTATGTTGGGAAGCCATACTAGCTAAACGTATAAGCTTCCTATCTCATTGTTCATATCCTCTCGGTGCTAAGCCTATTTCCCTTTAAAAGTCATATTAAGCCTTTACTTAGGTTTATGTTCAATAGAGAATGCACTAGGCACCCAAACCAACATCCATCATAATACCTCAAAGATTTATTTAGTGAGAATGTCCTTTCACTTTAGAATCATAAACATGTTAGTAAACCTTTCACATTACCATTCCTAGTGTTTTCATGAGAACTAGCCTTTCAATAAATACAACCATTCATGATCATCATCCTAGACAGGTCATACATTAATATGTGTAAAGGGTAAGGGGAGATTAGCCTTTCAACAATACCTCAATATACACAATAGTCATAGGATCTTTACCTTTCAAGTGAATCATAGGTTTACACACAATCTTGTTAACATACACAAGCCTTCATAATATGCCCTTCAAGGGTTATAGACCAACTCATCCCAAAAATATAGCAATAACACATTAGATAAGGGAATACCATCATCCAACAACTCATCAATACCTTAGTCACATCATAGTCATGTTCATGCATGGGTATGTGTGTGTGCGATTGTCCTTCCAATGACCCAACAACAACATTATCATAATAGACACTTTATTCATAAATTGTTCATAACCATGCTCACAATATCATAGTCATTCATACACCTCCTATATTGCATTCAAGGGTCATATTAAGTCAATACATCTAACATTCAATACAAGAAACATAGATACAACCATGACTCAAGTAGTCCATTCACTTCATGCATAAACTCAAGTGATCATATTATAGGTCATGTGGGTGAAGTCTATTCACAATATGGCCAAATAAAATTCAACACACATGATGGCTTCCTTCTTGAAGCCTTAACAGCCTTAGTTTATCCATTTTAGCTTTCCCTCTTAAAGACCTAGGAGCCATCTTCATGTTACAAGCCTTACTCTAAAGGAATGCCTCACATGATCATCAAGTGTATTTAATTCTCAAAGTAACCTAGCCACATGGCTCATTCTTGACCTAATCGAGCCAAATCATGTTTAGAAGCTTTACCCTATATCAATTCAAGTCTAGGTGATCTAATCTAAGGCATTACATAAAGAAGTTCACATTTCTTGGAGGATCGCCTTTAAACCATCAATTAGCCTCTTTCATGGCATAGTCCTAATCACATTAATTCACCTTACAAAACTTAGGTTAATCAAGTATACATGTAGAATCATTCTTAGATCATGCATACATCATAATTAACTCACATCCTATCAATTGGACGAACTTGCAAAACCATCACATAATGTAAAGGGGGACCATAGCTAGGGTTAGGGGTCTCATGGATTCTTGAAGGATTTCGAGTTAAAATCATATAAAATCAATCATTCATTCATAAAAAAACATAATTCAACCTTTAAAAGAAACTGTAAAAGGAATCCATGGAGTTGAGTTGAAACCCTTGCTAATTGAGTTTTCTAGAATGGAGTTAAAAGGTTCCGAAAGGGCTCCTTGGGTGATAGCTTCCCAAGGATGAAGAACTCTCATACCTTAGGTGTAGAGTCCTTCCAAATTCCAATTGAAAAGATCCTTCCTTCAAGCTTTCCTTGATCTCTTTTTTTGTTCTTCAATGGAGGTTCTAGAGAGAAGATTCTTGGAGGGAAGAGTAGTTGGGTTTTGATTTGGGTCTTGGGTTATAATGATTTAATGATGTAGTTTAGGGTCTTATTAGCTTATATATGTGATTAATTAACTAACCTCCCTTAACCACTAATTAATTACCTAATTAATTCCCAAACACCTAACTAAAAACTAAAACTCCAAAAACTGGCAGCACACGCCCACCCATCCACGGACCGTGGATGGGTTGGCCGTCGTTTGGCCTCATGGTTAGAGACTGAGGCTTGAAGTTGCAGGCCTCAACAGGCCTTGACCTATGGAGCAAGACCACGAGCGGTGGATCAATTCACTGGCCGTGGATTGCTTCCGTAGTTCACAAGATTTTGGCAGCTTTTGAGATCTTAGGCAGCCTTGGGGGTTAGACTTTAAGGTCCTCCCCAAGGACCCTTGGTTGGTCTTTAGGGGGTCGTACCTTGATGTTTAACCCCTAGAATCCTCAACCTAAGCTTGGGAAGTCAATATACAACCTAAAACCAAACATCAAACTGAAAAGCTCACACGTTAGGCTCTAGGTTCACCTACTAGTTTCCGTTCGACTCTAGCTTGGTTTTACTAGATTTCTGGGTTATTACATTATCTCCCCCATAGGAACATTCGTCCTCGAATTATACTTGAAACACTATTTTGGAATTAAAGACTCAAGTCTAGCAGCCCAATCATGCATGAAACATCACAATAATGCACAACTCAAAATACACTATTCACAATGTGCACTTATTCAAAGGAGGAAACATCAACTTCAACTCAACATGTTCAATGCAATACAAGGAAGTATGAATTATTTCTAAAGAAACCTATTCTTGCATGAGATTTTCATAACTTGTCATGTTCAAGGAGGAACTACCATCTCCTAACTAAAACATGTCCATTTATTATTCTCATGAAGTACAATAGGCAACTCTTACTCAAAGCACCACAACATGACGGAAACATTTCACATAAACTCATTTCCTTTCAAAACACAAGTTTTCATGAACATGCATAATAAAAAGAAGTCATGGCAACATATAAGCACATAACATCAATATTAGCTAGGCATACCATCTCCCCCTTAAGAGTGAGCCTATACCATCACTTCTAAACATCATTAATCACATAGTCATAGGAGGAATTACATTTTCTCATTAAAAGTAAGCTCAACACAATCAACATGGAGGCCAAGTGCCATTTCATCAAAAACACAACAAAGCATGTTCATCACACCATCTCATGAAGTCAAATATGCAGTCACCATACTAAAATGCACAATAACATGAGGAACATGTAAATCATGAAAAATCCATATTATACAAAGTAAGAATCTTTCAAAAACATGCATAACATAAGGAGATCATGGAAATTTCTAAAACACTCATGACTCCTAGACATAGAACAAGCCCATAAAGGAACTCTTGGTCTCAAGCTAGAATTGGAATAAAAGAAAAGATGAGGATATCGGGATTCTCAATCAATGTTGCTACTCAAGCACATGATCTCCCCCTTAGGAGTAAGCCCATTTTTACAAAAGCCTCAATTACTACCCCTAACCATAACCTCAAAGCTTTTATAATACCCATTATAACCCTATCGGGCTCTAAAACTAATAGAGGTCTAATAATCATGCATCCAAATCCTACAAAGTTAACAAAAGTAACTCTATGGGACAAGGAAATTATTGGACACACATAACATCCAAGACTCCATGATTAAGAAATGGGTTAAGGAGAACTCATCATCATCATAGGCTAGAGGAGAAATAGGAGGGGACTTAAGGATGTTGGGACATCTCATTGGCCCTTGGCCTCCTAATTAAGCACCTTCAACTAACACCCTTACTAAAATGCCAATCTTCAACATTTTCATGGAAGCAGTTTCTTACTCTTCTATTTCTTGGCTTGCTGGTCTAAGATCCCAATAGGTACTTCCAAATTAGAGATGTTCTCATCTAAGCACTCTTGCTCACAAGCAACCTTACCAACACCACTCAAAGTCTCATATGAGCCTACCAAACCGGGACTAAACTTCTCAACTCACTACACCTTTTCAGGTGAGATTATCAAGCAATCCTAACTCATGACCACCAAGGACACTCAATGACCTTACCGTCTAAGCACATTATCCCCCACTTGGGGTAAGCCTATACAAACTCTTTACAACATCACTTCCTTCAATCCTAAAGTCAGAGCAAGTCATAACTAAACCTTCACACTCATCACTCAATATGATTCTAAACCATGGATGATTACACTTCTATCCTCTTTTAAAGGAGTCTACTCACTCAAGATCTCTAGGCACCACTTAAGCACCACTATTCCACCAATCTATCAACATACCTCAAAACTCATCATGACTAAGTCGGGTTCTCCCAACAAGTAAGCATACCTCACAATCACCTAGCTAGGTAGGCACACTATCCCCCCCCCCCTTTGGGAGTATGCCTATACTCATTCTTCTAACCAACCTTCATAACACAAAGGCAGCTATGAAGCATTATTCACACTAAATATATCATCACAATCTATCATCTCAAATCTATGAAGTCACAAAGCCACAATTGTCATCTTAACCAACCAATCTCCTTCACTCCTTGTAGCATAAACCCTTCTAATAGTCACATCCTAACGACCATTGGATAAGGGATAAGAGATAAAGCTTATATATCTATGGCACGACTTAGAGAATGAACAAGTGAACTTTTCCTAAAATCCCATAGCCTCATATTCATAAAATGTGGTGCGCTTCACATTTATAAATAAGACTCTACTAGATGTGGTTTGAGACATCCTAAACATCATCCCAAAAACATTATGCTCTGATACCAAGTTTGTCACGACCCGGGAGTACCCCCCTAGATGTAACACGGCGTACTCGACCCCGAAGGGGTCTCATACAAGCCCTTAGCATAATCATAGTCATAAGATCATAGGAAAATAGTGTGGAATTTAAAACTTTTCTTTACTATCAAATTCTATTATTAAAATGATAGAGTCTATACACAGTCTCAAACCAACTATTTTACTTAGAATAAAACTATTGAATACAATCTTAGGGGCATAGCCCTTACAACCAAAGTTTAAAATATAAAAGAAAGACAATAAAGGACATGTGGTTGAGCCCTCGAATACACTGAGGACTCACCAATCTTCTTCTTCTTGATCTCCTATGAACCTAGCCACGAGGATGAAATCCAATATCTCCAAAGTCTACACTTATAGAAAATGTAGAAAGATGGGGTTAGCACAAAAAGTACTAAGTATGGAAGCCATGCACAAAACCATTAAAACATGCATAAAAAGGGACATTTAATTTGAAATCATTCTATATTCCATTTTTTAACATTATCTTTGAAATAGTTGGAGAATGCAACACATAAGGCAACTCACATATATTTCATTATAACATGAGAGATATCATTATGATAACAAAAATAGTCTCCAACATCAATGTAATACACATCCCAATCTTCACAATACATAGCCTCCAATCATAAAAGAATACAAAGTCAAATACCAAGATCATCTCATCATGAAGTAATCATCACGTAAGCAACCCCTAAGAAACACTTGTGCAATGTATGGTCGGCATCCCATAATACTGACCCTACAAAGTACTCCTTTGAAGCTACTTTAGTCATGCATTTCATCCTTAGACCTCATCACAAGCACTAGCCCCAAATAAGGAAATAGTCATGTACATTATTTGAATTATAAGGAAATTCATTCTTAACAATTATCTATTCAACACACATGCATACATTCAAATCTCATCATAACACAAAGGAACCATCCCGTGACATCTTACTAAGTCTACTTGTGCAAAGTAAAAGTGAATTCCCATACCCACACTCCTACTAATTAAAAACATTAAGAAGTCGTAGTACAGTTCATGTCTCATTCATTATCTTTCTTATATAGGAAAAATAGCATTAACCGACATAGACCATGTGAGCTACATGGAATCGGGTGTTCTAGCCTACACCAAAAAGAGTGTGTCCTACTTGCCTAAGGTAGAACTAACATGTTTAGCTCTAAGGTGGATCCACTAGCTAACGACCTATGTGGGCACATAGTTATGGGATAAGGAGATTGCTAATAGAAACCCATACTTTTGGCGTAAAAGGTTTCCATCTCATGAGACAACCTATGTTGGGAAGCCGGACTTGCTAAACGTATAAGCTTCCTATCTCATTGTTCATATCCTCTCGGTGCAAAGCCTATTTCCCTTTAAAAGTCATATTAAGACTTTACGTAGGTTTATGTTCAAAAGAGAATGCACTAGGCACCCAAACCGACATTCATCATAATATCTCAAAGATTCATTAAGTGAGAATGTCCTTTCACTTTAGAATCATCAACATGTAAACCTTTCACATTACCATTCCTAGTATTTTCATGAGAACTAGCCTTTCAATCAACACAACCATATCATCATTATCCTAGACAAGTCATACTGAATATGTATAAAGGGTAAGGAGAGAATAGCCTTTCAACAATACCTCAATATATACACAATAGTCATAAGATCTTTACCTTTCAAGTGAATCATAGGTTCACACACAATCTTGTCAACATGCACAAACCTTTATAATATACCCTTCAAGGGCTATGGACCAACTCATCCCAAACATATAGCAATAGCACATTAGATAAGGGAATACCACGATCCAAAAACTCATCAATACCTTAGTCACATCATAGTCATGTTCATGCAGGGTGTGTGTGTATGTTTGTGATTGTCCTTCCAATGACCCAATAACAACATTATCATAATAGACACGTTATTCAGAAAGTATTCATAACCATACTCATAGTATCATAGTCATGCATACACCTCATATATTGCATTCAAGGGTCATATTGAGTCAATACATCTAACATACAATACAAGAAACCATGACTCAAGTAATACATTCACTTCATGCATAAACTCATGTGATCATATTATAGGTCATGTGGGTGAAGTGTATTCACAATAGGGCCATATACAATTCAACACAAATGATGGCTTCTTTCTTGAGGTCTTAACCCCCTTAGTTTATCCATTTTAGATTTCCTTCTTAAATCCCTAGGAGTCATCTTCATGTTACAAGCCTTAATCTTTAGCAATGCCTCACATGATCATCAAGTGTATCTAATTCTCAAAGTAACCTAGTCACATGACTCATTCTTGACCTAATCGAGGCAAATCATGTTTAGAAGCTTTACCCTAAATCAATTCAAGTCTATTTGATCTAATCTAAGGCATTACATGAAGAAGTTCATCTTTCTTGGAGGATCACCTTTAAACCCTCAATTAGCCTCTTTCATTGCAAAGCCCTAATCACATCAATTCACCTTAGAAATCTAAGGTTAATCAAGTATACATGTAGAATCATTCTTAAATCACGCAATTACATCATAATTAACTTACATCAAATCAAGTGGACCAACTTGCAAAACCATCACATAATGTCAAGAAGGACCATAGCTAGGGTTGGGGGTCTCACAGATTCTTTAAGGAATTCGAGTTAAAATCATATAAAATCAATCAATCATTCATAAACAAACATAAATCAACTTTTAAAATCAAATTTAAAAGGAATCCATGGAGTTTAGTCGAAACCCTAGCTAATTGAGTTTTCTAGAATAGAGTTAAAAGCTTTTGAAAGGGCTCCTTGGGTGATAGCTTCCCAAGGATGAAGAACTCCCATACCTTAGGTGTAGAATCCTTCCAAATTCGTATTTAAGAGCTCCTTCCTTCAAGCTTTCATTTATATCTTTCTTTGTTCTTCAATGGAGGGTCTAGAAAGAACATTCTTGGAGGGAAGAGTAGTTGGGTTTTGATTTGGGGTCTTGGGTTATAATGATTTAATGACTTAGTTTAGGGTCTTATTAGCTTATATAGGTGATTAATTGACTAATTAAGCGACCTCACTTAACCCCTAATTAATTACCTAATTAATTCCCAAACACCTAACTAAAAACTAAAACTCCAAAAACTGGCAGCACTACGCCCACCCATCCACGGACCGTGGATGGCTCTACTGGCCGTCGTTTGGCCTCGTGGTTAGGGACTGAGGCTTGAAGTTGCAGCCCTCAAAAAGCCTTGACCTATTGAGCAAGACCACGAGCCGTGGATCAATTCACTGGCCGTGGATTGCATCCGTAGTTCACAAGATTTTGGCAGCTTTTGAGAACTTAGGCAGCCTTGTGGGTTAGACTTTAGGGTCCTCACCAAGGACCCTAGGTTGGTGTTTGGGGGGTCTTACCTTGACATTTAACCCCTAGAATCCTCAACCTAAGTTCGGGAAGTCAATATACAACCTAAAACCAAACATCAAACTGAAAAGCTCACACGTTAGGGCTAGTTTCACCTACTAGTTTCCATTAGACTCAAGCTTGGTCTTACTAGAATTCCGGGTTGTTACAAAATCTTCTAAAAAACTCTAAGAAACTAAGAAATGTTCATCACCACTCAGAACTAGAAACAACACTTGCAGTAACTCATAACTCCCAAAAAATCTATTCAAAAATCAATTTATACATTTCCCTATTTTTGCCTTCGGGGTCATTCGACGGAGTTAGTCGAGCATCACCGACCAAGTCGGCGATGCACCAAGTGTTCTTTTTCCTCACCGTCTTTCCTTGACTCTTCACCATTCAGACCCTATAACTTCAGGCAATCAAAGTCTTTGTCGTCGATCCATTCGCCGGTTCACAAAAGGTCCAATTCCATCGATAAGTTTGATTTTCCCCGGGGCTAGCACATTGTAACATTTGGCGACTGCCAGCTTTCGTTATCTTCAACTTTTTTTCATCTTTTCCGCTCCTTTTTCCTTGGTCATTCCTTGCCTTGATCTTTTATCTTCATAGATGTAAATTTAGCATTTAAACATTAGTTTAGAGCACAAAATAAGCATCGAGGACACTAATACTATAAATAACAAGCCCTAAATTAGTCAAAATCCGAGACTCATTAGGTAGAAACATCTAACACCTAGCTCAAACACCCAACATGAAATTTAATACAACATAGCATATAAATTTAAAGAGTGTTTTACAAAAGTCATTATCTTGGTCTGGAATTCCTCTTGAACGGAAAAGATGTGTGTATCTATTCTTCATATCCTCCTCAACCTGCCTAGTAGCTTTCTCAGTGAACGGATTCCTCCATAAGACCTTGACTGATGCTACCTCATTGGTTCTCAACTTATGACCCTAACGATCAAGTATCTCAACAGAGATCTCCTCATAAGATAGGTTGTCCTTAATACCAATATTTTCAGTAGGTATTATAAGTGAAGGATCGCCCATACACTTTTTTAGCATTGAAATGTGGAATACCGGATGGACTGCATCTAACTCTGCTGGTAGCTCCAACTTATAGGCTACATTGTCAATCCCTTAGATAGACTGTAAGGACTAATGTATTGGGGACTGATCTTCCCTGTCTTACCGAATCTCAGAACACCCTTTAGGGTTGACACCTTCATGTATACCCAATCATCCACCTCAAACTCCAAGTATATTTTCCTAACATCAGTATAAGATTTTTGACGACTCTACACTATTTTCAACCTTTCTCCATAGCTTAATGAACCAAGTCTTGTCCAATCAACCTAGCTTCACCAGCCTTAAACCATCCAATAAAAGATCTACATCTTATCCCATACAAAACCTCATAAGGAACCATATGGATGCTAGAGTGATAACTGTTATTGTAAGAAAATTCAATTAGAGGTAAGTGATCATCCCAATTACTCTTGAAATCGATAACACACACCCTCAACATATCCTCTAAAGTCTGAAATGTGCACTCTGCTTGACCATCAGTCTGAGGATGGAAAGCAATACTTAAATTTACCTTTGAACCCAAACCTTTCTTGAAGGACTTCCAGAATTGTGCGGTGAATTACTCACCTTTATCTGAAATGATGGAGACAAGATTTCCATGAAGTCAGACTACCTCTTGAATATATAATCTGGCATAATCTTCTGTTGAATAGGTAGTCTTTACTGGCAAGAAATGAGCTAATTTAGTCATTCGATCTACAATCACCCTAAGCGAATCCTGCTGCCTGCAAGACCACGACAAATTAGTAATGAAATCCATATTGATCATCTCACACTTCCATTCCAGACGATCTATGCTATGAGCCATACCACCGGGCCTCTAGAGCTCTACCTTGACTTGTTTGAAATTCAGGCAGTTAGCAACGAACTCTGCAATACACCTCTTCATACTACTCCACCAATAGACTTCTCTCAAGTCACGGTACATCTTTGTGGAACAAATATGGATAGAGTATCTCGAGCTATGAGCTTCCTCCATGATTCTCTATTGGAGTTCATCCACCTTTGGTACACACAATCTACCTTGATACCTCAACATACCATCTTCCCCTTGTTCAAAATCTATCACTTTTTGCTTATGAACATTTACCTTCAACTCAAGCAATACAGGTTTTGGTCTTGTTTCTCCTTCACTTTAGACACTAGTGATGATTTAGCCCCATTCATCACCACCACTCTGTCTTAATTGGAATCCATTATCCGGACTCCCAATCATGTATGTATGTACACATTTTTGGATAATTCTTTCTTGTCTTCCTCAACATGGGTAGTACTACCCATTGACAACCTGCTCAAAGTATCAGTAACAATATTAGCCTTATTTGGGTGATATAAAATACTCATGTCGTAATCCTTGAGTAACTCCAACTACCTCATTTATCTAAGATTAACCTTCTTCTGACTGAATACATATTGAAGACTCTTGTGATCAGTGAATACAAAAACATGAACCCCATAAGGATAGTGACGCCATATTTTCAAAGCAAACACTACAACAGACAACTCTAGATCATGGGTTGGGTAATTCTTCTCGTGAAGCTTAAGATGTTTGGAGGTGTAGGCTATAACTTTACCATTTTCCATCCATACACAAACCAATCCAACTCTGGATGCATCACCATACCCAACAAAGCCTTGTGTAGCCTCCGGTAAGGTCAACATTGGGAAGTAGTCAACCGCCTTTTCAATTCCTTAAATCTTTTCTCACAAGCTTCAGACCATGAAAACTTTGTTGTCTTCTAAGTCAAATATTTAAATGGGGATGAAATAGATGAGAACCCCTCGACAAACCTTCTATAATAACAAGCCAATCTCAAGAAACTCCTAATATCAGTTGGAGATGTGGGTCTAGGACAATTTTGCACTGCCTCAATCTTGTGAGTGTCAACTCGAATCCCATCACCAGAAACAATGTGGCCTAAGAACGCATAGACTCAATCAAAAACTCACACTTAGAAATTTTGTTTACAACTCTCTATCTCTAAGAGTTTGAAGCACTACTCTGAGATGACTAGCATGGTCTTCCTCATTCCTCAAATAAATCACAATGTCATCAATTTATACGATTACAAGCATATAAAGATAAGGCTTAAACACTTTATTCATAAAATCCATGAACACTGCAGCAGCATTAGTCAAACCAAACGGCATAACTAGAAACTCATAATGACCATAACGGGTCCTGAATGCAGTATTTGGAATATCACTTTCCCTTACTCTCAACTGATGATAGCCAAATCTGAGGTCTATCTTAGAAAAATTGGTGAAACCCTGAAGTTGATCAAATAGATCATCAATTCTCGAAAGAGTGTACTTGTTCTTTATGGTAACCTTGTTCAATTGTTGGTATTCAATACACATCCTAAGAGAACCATCTTTCTTCCTCACAAATAAGACCGGAGCATCCCAAGGTGACACACTTAGTCAAATGAAACCTTTATCAAAAAGGTCTGTCAGCCGCTTTTTTAACTCTTTCAACTCAGTTGGATCCATTTTATATGGTGGAATAGAGATAGGATGGGTATCAGGAAGAATATCTATGCCGAAGTCTATTTCTCTCTCATGAGGGACTTCGGGAAGATCATCTGGAAGGACCTTTGGAAACTCATCACAACTAGAACTAACTAAATATGCGGTGTCTTTAACACAACATTCATTAACTCAGACTAAATTATAGAGGCACCCCTTGGAAAATAACTTTCTAGTACGAAACAAATGATCCTTAGGCACTGCTAAACTACTCCTCAACTCAATGACTGCTCATTAGGAAACTACAACTTAACTAATCGAGTTCTACAATCAATTTAGGTACAACAAGTATGACGCCAGTCAATACCTAGAATAACATCAAAGTCAACCATATCTAACTCGACTAAGTCAGCCATGGTGTCCTTGTGACTGACATAAATGGTACAATCACGATAAACTCTCTCAGCTGAAATAGACTCACCAATAGTTATGGAAACACTGAAGGGCTCAAGAAGTTGTTCATGAATAATATCGAACCTCATAGCAACATAAGGAGTCACAAAAGATAGACTGGCATTTGGATCAAGTAATGCATATACATCAAAAGTAAAGACTTTGATTATACAGTGACAACATCAGGTGAATTCTCTTGCTCTTGGCTACTGGTGATAGCATACAGATGGTTTGCTCCTCCTTCTATCCCTATAGTAGCTCCTCTAGGTGAAACCGAATCAAGCGAAACCACTAAAGAAGATTGGGCTCTATTGCTGCCATTACCATTACCCTGCCTGTTCTTAGGACACTCTCTCATGAATTGACCAATTTGACCACACTTGATGCAACCAGTGGAGCCATCACGACATGCTCCTTGGTGGTTCTTACCGCATTTAGCACATGCAGGAGTCCAATCACCTCCTTAAGCTACACTACCTTAAGACAGAGAGATCTAGCTCTGAAGTTCTGAGAAATTTCATTTTTGAACTCACCTCTGTTCTTTGGTGCAGGTGCACTAGTAGATGATGGAGTAGGTCTATTTGGTTTTTGCGGAAAAGAAGACCGGTTTGCATTGCTCTTCTTCTACCTGGACTTATTTCATGTTGTCTTAGCCTTTTTGTACCAGAACTCTTCTCTATCTCTCAGCTTATCCTCCTCAAGTTGTTGCACATGGAACATAATACTTTCTATCTCCATGTCCCCTATCAGCATAGCTGCCTTTCCCTTCTTACTTAACAAGCCAGGCTACCTAGATACAAATAGACTCATCCTGCTCCTTATGTCAGCAACCATCTCCGGAGCATAGCGGGATAGTTGAATGAACTTAAGGCTATACTCGTACACACTCATGGATTCCTGCTTCAAATTAAGGAAATCTCTTACCTTCGCCTCCCTCAGCTGACGGGAAACAAATGCCCCAAGAAGGCCTCTTAGAACACAGCCCAACTCACAATTGCTGCACCCTCAGCTCTGCTCTTCTTCCATTAGTCGTACCAGACTCTAGAAACACCCTTCAGTTGGTATACATATAGTTCCACACGCTCAGCATCTGCAACATGCATCACCTCAAACATTTTCTGCAACTCTTTCACAAAGTTTTTCGGATCCTGAATAACACTTGAAGCGGTGAAGTCTGGAAGATTCTTCCATAAGAACTCACGGATCCTAGATGTATAAGCAACATCTTGTCGATTCCCTCTTTGTTGCCCAGCTTGGTTGGTCACAACTTGAATCAATATCTGAATAGCATCCCAGAACTCATCATTAGTGACCTCTCCTTGGGTTGCACTTCTGGTGCATTAGGAAACCCTTGATCCTGGGTTCAACAATCCTCCTAGCACGATGACTCTCGATAGCTCTTTCTGGAGGCATGATCAGAAGGATACGTGCAAGCTCAAATTAGAAAGAAACTTTTATAGAGTTGATCTCTATCGCATGAAATGAGTATGAAAGAAGTGAGATAGTTCCTAAATGTCGCAACCTCCTAATTATAGATGTGGAGCGCTTCACATTGATAACCAAGACTCTTAAGACACAGCTTCATAGACAACCTAGGACTCTTGAAATTTATGCTCTAATACCATGTTGGTCAAGCCCAGAACCAGCACCCTGGAGGTGGTTGGCACTCGAGAACCATTGTTGGCCCAAGGGAACCCTTGGCCTGACTCAACTCTCAGCTGAAGACTTACTCAACATAATATAAACTCAATTATAAAGCATTGACTCAAATGTATCAAATGAATAACTCATAATATAATAGAATATTCAACTAGCCAAAAATAGACAACTCAAGTCTTTAAAACATTTAACAAAGGAAATGAAAAAGAATCTTCAAAACACTAAAGGGAAGTCGGGACAAGACCCAGGACATCCTAAAAAAACTGAAAACAAAATAAATGGGAATCCTCCAGAAGTAAGGAGGCTCACCCAAGAAACTCGAACTGCAACTAGTATCAACAACCGGTTGTTGATAACCCTGGTTATCTTTATCCGCATCATGAAAGATGCAGGCCAAATGACGTCAATACATGGAATGTACAAGGATCCAAGAGGAACTCTAAAGCATAGACATAAGTTTGAACTGATATAAATGAAGAACATACTCACCTCATCTCAACTCAACTAAACTCAACCAAACTCAAGGATACACAAGGATACTCATACTCATAAATACTTAACGCAGTTCATTATAAAAGCACCAGTAAAGATACATTATAAATAAATCTTTTTAAAACAACAGAGAATAACTCAATTTATTTAAAAATATAATAATAACTCTTTTACTCTTATATGGGAGAATTTTGAACTAACAATCATCACTATTAGCTATATGATGATACAACGTCTCTCCCACACTGCTAGAACTGTCACATACCTTGCTGGAGTATAAGACATCCTCTACAAAGTGGACCCACTAAGCTATGCTTAAAAAGCAATAAGGAATCATCTAAAAAGTATGACCCTTTCTACCCACATTGGCTACATGGTTTATGAGGACTTTGAGTTGTTTGAACTCATCCCAAAATCGGTGCTCAATACTACTCCCAATAATATAACTCAGCTCATATGTTTAAAAACATTTTCTCATCCTCAAACTTTGAGATTATTACTCAAAAGGTTTCTCTTAAAAGAGATAGTACTCAAGACTCCTCGTAAACTCATATGGAAATCAAAGTTTCCTCTCATTTTAGATGTAAAACATTTACTCTTGTGAATACTTAGTTACCATATATTCATTTTTTTTAAAATTGAACTCAACACTCTTCATCATCATACTCAAGTACTCAAGTCTTGCAACAAGTTTTTAAATATTTGCAAAGGACTTCTCAATTGACTCAAAAGTACTAACTCGAACTCTACCCTTAACTCTATCTTATATTTGAATTATGAATTCAAGAGTTATGATTCATGATATGAAGGACCTCGTGATGATTAAATGTGATTTATATTAGTAATCCAAAAGGGAGTAAAGGTTTAATTTAAAGAAACTCAGACGAGACGAACCATGGAGAAAAGAAGGGGTAGGTAACCCTGGCGCACTGAGTGGCCCAGGGCGCCAGCCCCTAAACTACATAGCCAACTTTCTATCACACTGCTGACACGGCACGCCAACCCCTATGCCCAGAAAACCCTATGAATTTCTCTTCTCAATTTTTGGCCCTAATTCACCTAGAATCGAATGGTTTCTTCCAAACTCTCTTAGATTCATTTACCCAACTTAGTTACATGAAAATATATTCGAAAACCCTCAAGAAAAACACTCATTAAAAATATCCTCTCCTCAAGAACTCAACAAAACATCCCAATTCAAGAATGAATAACAACCCCTCAAAAACACTCATCAAGAACTTAAATCATTCAGCCTCGAGAAAGAAATTATGGATGGAATTCTCATGATTAGCGTGTGGGTGAAAGAACCCAATACTATGAAAACTTACATACATTAATTTGGCGAATCAATCCTCCATTCGCAAGAAAACTTGGCGAACGCTTGAACTCATCTCAAAACCCTAAGCATGATTTTGAATTGTTAAAACTGATTTCAATCAGTTTAGACCCCTATTTGGGTAACCAAAACGGGTTGGGCTGATGGGGTAAGGAAAATAGCAAACTACCCCTCATTAATTTGGGTAAATTTCCTTAACTGGAAAGTCTGAATTCAAACGGGCATATCTCCCTCATCCGAACTAGGAATTTAGCAAACTCGGTGGCGTTGGACAAAGGATTCAAAGACATTTCATTTGATATCTTATGGGCCACCTAACTCATCATGTACTTAAAGTTATGGGCATTCGAAGTTGACCCAAAACTCACAACTTAAGCTTAACTTGAACAAATCTCAAATTAACTCTTTCCAAATTAATTCTTTCTAAATTCAACTCCTTCTAAGGCGGGATGCTGCATACATAGTCTCAAATCCATCTATTACATCAAGAGTGATTGGGACGTAACCCAGACATCACGTACAATATCTGAAAAGTAAAGACAAAAGGCAATAAAAGGTTCAAACCTCGGAACAGGAGAACTCACCACTACTCAGTATAACCAAAGTGACCTCTAGCCACGGGGATTCAGAATTGGAGCGTCAGACCCTACATTTTAGAAACAATGTAGGCAAAAGTATATGTTAGTACAAAAATATACCAGGTATGATAACAATGCATAAAGTTATCAAATCATGCTAAAAGGGACCTTTCATTTCATGCAAAAACCAAGATATAACCATAAGACAAAGGTTAGAAAACCATCATAGTAATCATGGTCAAATACAAGTAAAACTCATCTTTGAACACTAGTGAGATACTTCTTGAAGTAACCTTAGTTCATCATTATTGTGGGAATTTGCCTTAACCGACATAGAAACCATGTGAGCTATAACATGGAATCCGGTGTTTGCCTAGCACTGAAAAGGGGTGTCCTTACTTGCCAAGGCAAGAACCTTACTTCTAGCTTACGTAGATCCACTAGCTAATGTATATCTAAGACAATCATGTCTATCAAAGACAATCATCCTATGGTTGCACATAGATATGGAATAAGAAGATTGCTACTAGAAATCTGACCTCTAGCTACGGGAGAGCTTTCATCTCAATATTCTCTCGATGCTAAGCATAAATTCCATGGAATAGTCGTAATTCCTTACTTGACTTATATTTCATGTAAGACACATATGTCACACCCCGAGGCTACTTCCTTGACGTAACACGGGACCTAGAATCACGAGTGACCCAAAGCTAACCATGTGTCTGCCATATCATAAGCATACTAAAAATACTAAATAAGACAAATACTATGCGGAAGCTAAAACAATAGATAACTGAAAGTGGGGAATACCCAAGACTAGTCTGAATGTATAAAACATACTAATATTTAACAACACTGAAAGATCAAACTTAACAAGTCAAGCTAATTCTACTACTATGTCTGAAAGGCCTCTAACTAAGTTGGGTTGTTGGGACATGCTCCCTAGCTAACTGTAGCAAATCTGAAAACTGAATAAAAAGACTAAAATAAAAAACATACATCATGAAAGGATGTAGTGCAGAGTATGTGTCAGTACTTGGAATGTATTGAGCATGCATGATATAGATACTAAGTTGAACAAATATGTATAAGTTGAACAGAGCATAACTGAGCAATACTATAAACTGAGCAAGAATGTAAATACTAGAAAGATAATTGAAAATCTAAACTGAATGCAATGACCAAGTACTAATAATGAACAAGACATGCTAAAATGAATAATGAAGTATATACTGAAAACCTGGTCAAATGGACTAAGAGTCTGAGTGTGGGAACTACTATTAACCGACATAAAACCACGTGAGCTAAACGTGGAGTACAATGTATATGCCCCATCGAGAGGAACCAATATACCTTGCCAGAGGTATAAAGGCATGACTGGCGTGATCACTAAACATGATGCCCAACATAGGGGACTTATAATCCTACGGGGGCACGTAGTTCTGGGACTATAAGGTACGTTGAACCCTAGTCCAACTCGGTGCTTAGTCTACACCCAACATAATGTGTACGTGACTGAAATGTAACTGAAATACTGAATAGCTCAAAATACTGACATGGAATTTCATAATGCAACATTTATATACTAATAATGTAACATTCGAAATCTAGAGCATGATTATCTGTTTAGCTGACCTAGAAAGTCCAATTCATGAATTAAGAGAATCTACACAAACTAGGGTTCTAAAATTCATACAAGGAATTAAAAAATGTTTCCAAGAAAACATGTTATTTCGATTATGGATATTCTAGTAACTGAATTCACAACATTTCTCTAAGATTTTACAAACCCTATGTCTAAACAAGCCATGTAGAATCAAGGATCTGACTGAATTCTAGGGACCTAGTGGATGAAAGGAACCCACTAGTGAAATCCCGCATACCTGGTGATGAAAACTACAGAGAAATCTTTTGATTTAGGGGCTAGAACTTGAAGAAAAACCTTTAGCGTGTTCTTGAGAGGGTTTGTCCACTTTCCTATTTTTTTTCTCTAATTTCAATGATTTTTTGTGAATAAGGGTTTTGGTTAGGTTCTGACTAGATTATTAGGATTCAACTAAGTAAACTAACATAGTTTAGGTATTAAACAACATAGTTCAGAGGCCCAATGCATAGAATTAAAGACCAAAATGACCCTGACTTAAAAGCTGACGAGGGCCGACCACAGAGCCACTAACGAACCGACGGACCGTCAAAGGGACCACACCCCATCAAGTGGGTCGTGGTTGCTAGCCAGAGCTTACTAGTTCCTCGTGCCCCTCATACGGTCATCTTCACAGACCATGTGAAGGACTACAGACCGTGAAGGCCACCGTGGTTCTTCACTTGGGGTTAGGGGTCTGCTGGCTCAAGACGACGGACCCATCCATGGCCCGTCTTCAATACCATGATCAATGGTGGGCTCCGTGGTTTGATGCCTGAGTTTAGTTGGTTCTTCTTGGCTTCCATGAGCCTTCTTACGGCTCATGTAATGGTCTACACCCCATGAAGGGATTTGTGGTCCACCACTTCTGGGTGGGTGTGTGCCATGAGCAGGTTGATGGACCGTGGTACCTTTCACGGTCCGTGAACCCTGCCATGGTTCACCAACTTTATTGTTCAGGTCTGTTAAGTTTTGAGCTGTTCCAATATCTCCCATTTAGGAACATTCATCCTCGAATGAAGTCTAAACTAGTTGAGTATGGAGGGAAGGAGATACAATCCCTATCACTAAGTACCAGATATATAACTCAACTGAGTTCTAAGATCATGCAAATATGCTGTAATGCAAGAACAACTGAAGGAATAAGATACTAAGATTAATTTTACAGAAGATTAAACTGAGATATTAGAGAGGAACTATTACCTCAAGCTGAAACGGAATCGCAAAAAAAGAGGTGAGGATACTGGGCCTTCATGGCTGTTTCTGCTTCGAAGTAGCTCCCTCTACGGACTGACTCCTCCACAAAAACTTCACTTAAGTGACTTCTTTATTTTTTAAACTACAAACCTAAAGGTCTAGAATTTCAACAGGCACCTCTGTAATAGTGAGACTATCCTTCACAGCCATACTATATAATGGTACTACTGATGCTGGATCACCCACACACTTCTTCAACAAGGAAATGTGAAAGAATGGTTGAACTGATGCTATTTCTGCTGGCAACTCTAATTCATAAGCAACGTTACCAACTCTTTTAAGGATTCTGTAAGGACCTGCATATCTATCACTAAGCTTCCATTTCTTGCCAAATCTCATCACCCCTTCATAGGTGACACCTTTAGGAAAACTCAATCATCGGTTCCAAACTCTAAGTCCCTTGTCCTCACATCTGCACAGGACTTCTAACAACTCTGAGATGTCTTTAGTCTATCCCTGATGAGGTGAAACTTTTCCATAGCTTCGTGAACTGAATCTGGCCCTATCAAGGCTACTTCACCTACTTCAAACTAACCAATCACAGACCTACATCTACGCCCATATAATGACTCATATGGGGATATTTGAATACTGGAATGGAAGATATTATTATAGGTGAACTCTATGAGAGGTAGGTGATCATCCCCAATACCCTCAAAATTGATCACGCAAGCTCTCAACATGTCCTCTAGGGTCTGAATGATACGCTCTACCTGACCATCCGTCTGTGGATGAAATGTTATACTGAGATTTACCTGGGTACCAAGGCCTTTCAGAGGTGATATCAAGAAATGAGAAGAAAACTGAGGACCTCTATCTAGGATGATAGACAAGGGGACCCCATGCAAACTGACTATCTCATGGATGTCGAGTTTGGCGTAGTCCTCTGTCGAATATGTAGTCTTGATACCCAAGAAGTGAGCGGACTTAGTAATTGTCACGACCCGAGAGCATCCCCAAGTCGTAACATGCGTATTAGACCTCTCGGAGGTCTCATACAAGCCCTTAGCATTCATCACATTAGATATGTAAAATAGTGCGGAATTAAAAACTCTTTAAATAAAATCCCATAAGACTCAAAGGTCACTTTTAAAACATCATTCAAAAGTACACAAGCAGAATACTAAGTCTCTTAGCCATCTTAGACATAAACGTGAAAACATACTAGGGACACGGCCCTTTACAATCAAAAGAAGTCTATTACAAGAACCTTATCAT
>JAJOOR010026376.1:0-25508 GCA_036250505.1 Solanum acaule | reverse complement strand
GGGGGGGGGGGGGGAATGGTGTACTTCAATATCAAGGCCGTTTGCGTGTTCCTAATGTACGTAACTTTAGAGAAAAGTTCTTGTCAGAAGACTATAGTTCTCGATATTCCATTCACCCGGTAGCCACCAAGATGTACCGTGACTTTTGGGAGGTCTATTGATGGAATGGGATGAAGAAGGATATTGAGGAATTTGTGGCTATGTGTCCTAATTGTCAACAAGTGAAAGTTGAGCATCAAAAGCCGGGGGCTTTCTCTCAAGATATTAGCATTCCTACTTGGAAGTGGGAATTGTGAGTTTGCCTCGCACCCGGCGACAACATTATTCGATTTGGGTTATTGTAGATCGAATGATGAAATTGACTCATTTCATTCCCTTCAGGATTTCTTATTTGGCGGAAGAGTACGCTAAGTTGTATTTGAAGGAAATGGTGAGGTTGCATGGAGTGCCCTTATCCAATATGTCTAATCGTGGTACCCAATTGACATGTTAGTTTTGGAAATCTTTCCAAAAAGGTTTTGGTACTCGTGTTAAGCTTAGTACAACCTTATATCAAGAAACTGATGTACAAGCGGAGCATACCATCTAAATTTTGGAAGATATGTTGAGAGCATGTATCATTAGCTTCAAGGGTAATTGGGTTGACCATTTGCCTTTGATTGAGTTTGCATATAACAATAACTATCACTAAAGTATTGATATGGCTCCATTTGAGGCCTTGTATGGTAGGAGGTGTAGATCTCTTATAGTTTGGTTTGAGGTGGGTGAAGTTGCCCGATTAGGTCTCGAATTGGTGCATGAGGCTATGGAGAAAGTTCGGCTTATTATAGAAGGATTAGAAACGGCCCAAAGTCGACGAAAGTCCTATGACGATGTTAGGAGAAAAGATCTTGAGTTCGATGTACAAGAATTGATCTACTTGAAAATTTCACCTATAAAGGGTGTAATGAAGTTTGGGAAGAAAGGGAAGCTTAGTCCCCGTTGTGTGGGCCCATATTAGATTTTAAGGCGGATTGGCAAGGTTGCTTATGAACTTGCATTGCCTAATGAATTGGCATTAGTACATCCAATTTTCCATGTTTCATTGTTGAAAAAGTGTGTTGGAGATCCGAAATCTATAGTTCCCTAAGAAGTATTTGGAGTTGAGGAAAATCTTTCTTATAAGGAAGTTCCGGATGATATTTTAGACCGACAAGTTAAGAAGTTGAGAAATAAAGAAGTTGATTTCGTAAAAGTTCTTTGGAGGAATCAGTTAGTTGATGGTGCTACTTGGGAGGCCGAGGCCGATATGATGTCCCACTATCCTCATCACTTTCCCTCCATTCCTACTTTAGCTTGAGGTATTTAGATCTGCATGGTTTATTCTTTGGTGTCATGTGTCTAAGATATTTCCATGATTTTCCTTAGTTATGCATGTTCAAGAAAAGCTTAAATTTTGAGAAAATGAGTTTACTTGATTAATTTCTACTTGTTTATGTGCACTGAGTATGAAATGCATATAGACTTCATGATATGATATTTTGATCATGCTTTAACTTGGAGTTGATGTTTACTCCTCATATATCTGTATTTAAGTGATTTCATGCATGTTGGGCTGTTAGGTTGAGTTCCTATCCTTTATATGATGACTTGAGTCCCATTCAAGGACGAATGTTCCCAAGGGGAAGATATTCTAACACCTCAGATTCGAGAAACAACTAAAAAGGAGTAATGGCGAAAAGCTCACTGTAACATCTCGCAACTAGAAAGAACTAGAACGAAGTTTAAAATCTGGAAATAGTTATTTTTGGAAAGTATAAGGAAATCTGGAAAATTTTAAGTAAGTTAAAGTGAGTTTTTGGTCAACCTCAAACGATCATAACTCCTAGCTCAACATGAGTTAGATGTATTTCCAGATATGGTTGGAAAGCTTTTGGAAATATCTTTCCAACGCCGCCAAGATTGTGCGAATCCGAGTTTTTATGAGTGAGATACGCCCATTGGAAGTTAGGCTGTTCAAATAAGGAAATATCCAATCCGGATTTTTGAAGGCTATTTCAGTCTTTTCCTTATCTAATTAATTAAATTCGTTTTAGTGAATTAATTAAGTGTCTAAACTGAACCTTGTCAGTCTTACGCTTTTGGAAAAGAGTTAGGGTTTTAGAGAAGATGAAAGAATAGGAGAAAAGAGAAGGAGAAGCAAGGAAATCGTCAAGTTCATCGAGTTTAGCTTGTCGATTTCGTCGGGGTGATCCCTACAAGGTATGTGAGTTTCTCATAGTGTTGGGTTCATTCACCCACGCGCCAAAAATGTTTAGTTCAGCGAAATTCGTCCTAAAAGAGTTTGAAAGTTGATGTTCTTGACATGAATTCTTGAATTTAAATGTTGTTCTTGAATTGGGATGAATTGAGAAGTTTTTGAGTTCGTTATGTCGCATTATAGAGTCGTTTCGAGTTAGGTTCTTAGGTACAATTACTGTGTATCTGTATCTAAAGGTAATTTGAGAAAAAGAACCGAGGTTGGGTGATTTGGGGCTGGAAAACAAATAAGAAATTTCGTCGAATGAAATTTGAGTATGGGAGCTCATCGCACGACCTGTTCCCAGAATTTAAAATTCTGCTCCGCATTGCGGAGCTGACACGAGGTGTTCTGCATCAAAAGACGTTTTCGGAAACAAAATTTAATTATGCCTCCGCATCGGGGACCCACCTACAAATCTTGATTTTCAGTCATTTCTCATGTTTAGCTATCTAAAATCATTCCTAAACAACATGAGATCTTTCCAAACACCAATCATAATCCTTGATTCCATAATTCAATTCAAGGATCAGTTAAGAGTCAAGTCAAGAGCAGTTAAGATCAAAGTGAAGAGAAGTCAAAGAGTCAGTAAGAGAAGTTCATTTGAAGTTTTCATAAGTCTTTTACAAACGTTTTAACTTTGTTTTAAGATTTAAATTTTGAGTTCAGTAAAGAGTAAAGCTTGAAGTTCATTTCTTCAAAAGTATATGGGGACTATGTATTCCCAAAGAGTTTAAAAGGCTTTTACATTTAAACAAGAAAGGAAACCTCGGTTTCCAAAGAGCCTTCGGTCTAGTTTTCAGGAAAGAGTAAATGCTTTCATAATTAAGCAAGAGGGGAAACTTTGATTTCCAAGATAGCCTTTGAGCTAAATTTTTGAGCACTAATCTCAAATCACAGAAAAAGTATGTTTTTAAACATAAGAGCTAATATTATATTTTTGGGAGTAGTATTGAGCACCGATATGGGGATGCGAGTTCAAACTAACTCAAGTCCCCATAAACCATATACCCATCATGGGTAGAAAAGGGTCATACTTTTTAGATGAATCCTTTTCGCATAGACTAGTGGATCCACTTAGTAGTTCAGGTCCTATACCACATCAATGTATAGGATGGCCTGGGTAGTGTGGGGCTAATAACACTATATCATCACTATAGCTCTTAAGTGTTGGTTGTCGGTTAGAGAAACTCCCACCACAGTAATTGCATGGTTCCTCAAGGGGTTCTGCTTAGTATGGATGGGGGTATGAGACTTATTTATGCATTGCACAAGTAGACTTTGTGAGGGATCATGATTTTTCTTTTATGATTTTATCATTATGAGTTAACAACATGTTTTAAACAATTTTCTTTTTCTTTATATTGCACTTGTCTTAAACTGCTTTATAATGAAATAAGTTCAGTTAAGTATTCATGAGTTGAGAAGAGCCAAGGTAAGTGTTTCTTTCAGATCCTTTCAAGCCTATGTTATGTTTAGCTTTCCAACTCGCATACTCGTACATTCAATGTACTGATGCCAGTTGGCCAACATCGTCTTATGATGCAGACATAGGTAACTAGGATCGGCATTCCAGTGCATCGTTGATCTAGTGAGCAGTTTAGAGTCTGTTGGTGAGCCTCCTTGCATTCCGGAGGATCCATTTCATTGTTTTCTAGTTTAGCTCCTTTAGATATTGTGGGGTTTGTCCCCATCCATCTCAGTTGTTATTACAGGCTTCATAGATAGTCAGATGTTAGTTCTTTAGCCTTTTCATTGTCGTTATTCCATGTTGAGACTTGAGTTTACCTTAATGGTCAGTTGAATGTTTCTTTATAACATTCCAATTTATTATATCAACTTATCTTTGTTGATTTAAGTCTTCCGCTGAGTTAAGTAAGGTAGGCCAAGGGTTCACTTGGGGTCAACAATGGTCTTCAAGTGCCAGTCCCGCCCAGGGTGTAGGCTCGGGTCGTGACAAACTTGGTATTAGAGTACAGAGTCCAATAGTCCTAGGGAGTATATGAAGCCGTGTATGTAGAGTCCTATTTATCGGTGTGAAGCGCGCCACATCTATGATTAGGAGACTGCAACATTTAAGAAGATTTCTCAATTCTTTCATATTCATTTCGTGCGTTAGAGTTTGATCTCTAAAAAGTTTTCCTCTAATTTGTGCTTGCGCATGTTTTCACACAATCATGCCTCCACGAAGAGCAGTCAGAGGTCGTCCTGCTAGGATAAATGTCAAGGAACAAGGGGTACCTAATGCACTAGAAATGCAACCCCAAGGAGAGGTCACCAATGTTGAATTCCGTGAAGCTATCCAGATGTTAAGTCAAGTTTCAACCTATCAAGTTGGACAGAGAGGTAATCGACAGGAAGTGGTTGATACTTCAAGGATCCGTGAGCTTTTAGGGATGAACCCACCAAGCTTCACAGGTTCAAGTGTCATTGGGGATCCGGAGAACTTCATTGAGGAGCTGAAATGGTTACTTGATGTGATGCATGTTGATGATGCGGAGAGGGTGGAACTAGCTACATACCAAATGAAGAGTGTCGCTAGAATTTGATTCGACCAATGGAAAAAGAATAGGGCTGAGGATACGCCAATAGTGAGTTGGGTTGTGTTTGAGAGTGCTCTCATGGGACGTTTCTTTCCCCGTGAGTTGCGAGAGGCAAAGGTAAGACAGTTTCTCACCCTTAATCATGAGTATTCGAGTGTTCATGAGTACAGTCTGAAGTTCACACAACTTTCCCGCTATGCTCCGGAGAGGGTTGCTGACATGAGGAGCATGATTAGTTTATTTGTTACTGGGTTGTCTCATCAGTCAAGAAAGTTAGTCAAGGGAGCTATGCTGATAGGGGATATGGACCTAGTAAGGTTTATGATCCATGTACAACAAGTTGAGGATGATAAGCTGAAGGATAGAGAATAGTTTAAGAATAAGAGGGCTAAGACATCAGGGAACGAGTTCAGAGCTAAGCCTGCCTATTCTCAGGGTAGTATGGCGCAAAGGGGTGTAAGCCTCCTCCATGTGCCAAGTGTGGTAGGAACCACTCAGGTATTTGTCGTGAGGGCTCCACTGGTTGTTTCAAGTGTGGTCAAATTGGACATTTCATGTGAGGGTGTCGAAAGAACAAGCAGGGAAATGGTAATGGGGGCAACAGAGCCCAGTCTTCTTCAGTTGCTCCACTAGACAGAATTGCACCTAGAGGGGCAACTTCCGGTACTGGCGGAGGAACAAATCGCTTATATGCTATCTACAGTCGCCAAGAGGAAGAGGATTCGCCAGATGTTGTCCCAGGAGCGAGTTTGTCTTTTGTAACTCCATATGTTGCTATGAACTTTGATGTTATTCCTAAGCAACTTGGTGAACCATTCAGTGTTTCTACACCTGTTGGTGAGTCCATTCTAGCAGAGAGAGTTTATCGTGATTGTCCCATTTCCGTCAATCACAAGAGTAGCATGGCTGATTTAATTGAGTTAGACATGATAGATTTTGATGTCATTCTTGGTATGGACTGGCTTCGTGCATGTTATGCCTCAGTTGATTGTAGGACTCGAGTAATCATGTTTCAGTTTCCAAATGAGCAAGTCTTAGAGTGGAAAAGCAGTTCAACAGTGCCTAAGGGTCGTTTCATTTCGTACCTTAAGGCAAGAAAGTTAATTTCTAAGGGGTGTGTCTATCACTTAGTCCGAGTTAATGACTCAAGTGTTGAGGTACCTCCTATTCAGTCAGTTCCACTAGTAAGAGAGTTTCTAGACGTCTTTCCAGATGATCTTCCTGGAGTCCCTCCTGAGAGGGAGATAGACTTCGGTATAGATCTTCTTCCAGATACTCGTCCGATATCTATTCCGCTATATAAAATGGCACCAACAGAGTTGAAAGAGCTTAAAGAGTAGTTAAAAGATCTCTTAGATAAGGGATTTATTCGACCAAGTGTCTCACCTTAGGGTGCTTTGGTCATATTTTTGAGAAAGAAAGATGGTTCCCTTAGGATCTGTATAGATTATCGTCAGTTGAATAAGGTTACCATCAAGAACAAGTATCCTCTCCCAAGGATTGATGATCTTTTCGATCAGCTTCAGGGTGCTTCTTGTTTTTCGAAGATAGACCTTAGATCTGGCTAACATCAGTTCAAAGAATGAAGAAGATTATGCTAGTCATCTCAGAGTAGTTCTTCAGTCTTTGAAAGATAAGGAGTTAAATGCTAAATTCCCTAAGTGTGAATTTAGGCTTGAATTTGTGGCATTCTTAGGCCATATTGTGTCAGGAGAGGGAATTAAAGTTAATTCTCAGAAAATTGAGGCAGTGCAGAATTGGCCTAGACCCACATCTCCAACTGATATTAGGAGTTTCTTTGGTTTGGCTAGCTATTATAGAAGGTTTATCGAGGGATTTTTTAAAATATATTTCATCTCCTTTGACCAAGTTAACTTAGAAGACAGTGGAATTTCAATGGTCTGAAGCTTGTGAGAAAAGCTTTTGGGAATTGAAAAAGAGGTTGACTACTGCCCCAGTGTTGACCTTACCAGAAGGTACTCAAGGTTTCGTGGTGTATGGTGATATGTATAGAATTGGTTTGGGTTGTGTGTTAATGCAGAATGACAAGGTTATAACTTATGCCTCCAGACAGTTGAAAGTTCATGAGAAGAACTACCCAATCCATGACTTACAATTGACTGCTGTAGTATTCGCTTTGAAGATATGGCGCTAGTATTTGTATGGTGTTCATGTTGATGTATTCACTGATCATAAGAGCCTTCAATAGGTGTTCACTTAGAAAGAGCTTAATTTCAGACAAAGGAGGTGGTTAGAATTACTCAAAGATTATGACATGAGTATTGTTTATCACCCAGGTAAGGCTAATGTTGTTGCTGATGCCTTGATCAGGTTGGCTATGGGTAGTACCGCCCATTTTGAGGAAGATAAGAAAGAGTTAGCACAAGATGTGCATAGGCTTGCACGCTTAGGAGTCCGACTCATGGATTCCACAGACGGAGGAATAGTGGTGATGAATGGGGCTAAATCATCATTAGTGTCAGAAGTAAAACGCGAGCAAGACCAAGACCTATCTTGCTTGAATTAAAGGCAAATGCTGATAAGCAAAAAGTATTAGCCTTTGAACAAGGGGGAGATGGTGTGTTGAGACATCAAGGTAGGTTGTGTGTACCAATGGTGGATGGAACCCAAGAGAGGATCATGGAGAAAGCTCATAGCTCCAAATATTCCATTCATCCAGGCTCCACCAAGATGTACCGTGACTTGAGGGAAGTATATTGGTGGAATAGTATGAAGAAGAGATATCCACATCTCTTTGAACCCAGAGGAATTCTAGATCTAGGTACTAATCCTTTCTTAGTATTTATTTACAAGTTCGCATGTTGTTTTGCATTTGCTTATGGGTGTTTGAACTGTATGTTTGATGTGACACCCTTAGCCTAGTAAGAGTAATCTCATTCGAGGATAAATGTTACCAAGGGGGAGATATTGTAACATCTCGCAACTAGAAAGAACTAGAAGGAAGTTTAAAATCTGGAAATAGTAGTTTTTGGAAAATATAAGGAAATCTGGAAAATTTCAAGTAAGTTAAAGTGAGTTTTTGGTCAACTTCAAACGATCATACTCCTAGCTCAGGATGAGTTAGATGTATTTCCAGATATGTTTGGAAATATTTTGGAACGATATTTCCAACGCCACCAATATTGTGCGAATCCAAGTTCATAGGAGTGAGATACACCCATTGGAAGTTGGGTTGTTCAATAAGGAAATCACCAATCCAGATATTTGAAGGGTATTTCAGTCTTTTCATTATCCAATTAATTCAATTAGTTTTAGTGAATTAATTAAGGGTCTAAACTGAACCTTGTCAGTTTTACCCTTTTGGATAAGAGTTAGGGTTTTAGAGAAGAGGAAAGAAGAGGAGAAAAGAGAAGGAGAAGCAAGGAAATCATCAAGTTCGTCGAGTTTAGCTTGTGGATTTCGTCGGGGTGATCCCTACAAGGTATATGAGTCTCTCATAGCGTTGGGTTCATTCACCCACGTGTCAAACATGTTTAGTTCAGCAAAATTCGTCCTAAAAGAGTTTGAAAGTTGATGTTCTTGACATGAATTCTTGAATTTGAATGTTGTTCTTGAATTGGGATGAATTCAGAAGTGTCTGAGTTCGTTAGATCGCATTATATAGTAGTTTCAAGTTAGGTTCTTAGGTACAATTGCTGGGTATCTATATCTTCAGGTAATTTGAGAAAAAGAACTGAGGTTGGGTGATTTGGGGCTAGAAAACAAAGAAGAAATTTTGTCGGACGAAATTTGAATATGGGAGCGCGTCGCGCAACTTGTTCCCAGAATTGAAAATTCTGCTCCGCGTCGCAGAGCGGACACGAGGTGTTCTGCCTCAAAAGACATTTTCGGAACCAAAATTTAATTATGCCTCCGCGTCGTGGACCCACCTACAAATCTTGATTTTCGGTCTTTTCTCATGTTTAGCTATCTAAAATTACTTCTAAACAACATGAGATTTTTCCAAATACCAATCATAATCCTTGAATCCATAATTCAATTCAAGGATCAGTTAAGAGTCAAGTCAAGAGCCATTAAGATCAATGTCAAGAGAAGTCAAGAGTCAGTAAGAGAAGTTCATTTCAAGTTTTCATAAGTCTTTTACAAACGTTTTAACTTTGTTTTAAGATTTAAGTTTTGAGTTCAGTAAAGAGTAAAGCTTGAAGTTCATTTCTTCAAAAGTATATGGGGACTATGTATTCCCAAAGAGTTTAAAATATTTTCACATTTAAACAAGAAAGGAAACCTCGATTTCCAAAGAGCCTTCGGGCTAGTTTTCAGAAATGTGTAAATGTTTTCATAATTAAGCAAGAGGGGAAAGTTTAATTTCCAAGATAGCCTTTGAGCAAAGTTTTTGAGCACTAATCTCAAATCACAGAAGAAGTACGTTTTTAAACATAAGAGGTAATATTACATTTTTGGGAGTAGTATTGAGCACACATATGGGGATGTGAGTTCACACTAACTCAAGTCTCCATAAACCATGTAGCCATCATGGGTAGAAAAGGGCCATATCTTTTAGATGAATCCTTTTCGCATAGAATAGTGGATCCACTTAGTAGTTCAGGTCCTATACCACGGCAAGGTATAGGATGGCCCGGGTAGCGTGGGGCTAATAACACTGTATCATCACTATAGTTCTTAAGGGTTGGTTATCGGTTAGGGAAACTCCCACAACAGTAATTGCGTGGTTGCTCAAGGGGTTCTGCTTAGTATGGATGGGGGTATGGGACTTCATTCATGTATTGCACAAGTAGCCTTTGAGAGGGATCATGATATGCCTTTTATGATTTTATGATTATGAGTTGCTAGCATGTTTTAAACAGTTTTCTTTTTCTTTATATTGCACTTGTCTTAAACTGCTTTATAATGAAATGAGTTTAGTTAAGTATGCATGAGTTGAGAAGAGCCAAGGTAAGTGTTTCTTTCAGATCCTTTTCAAGCCTATGTTATGTTTAGCTTTCCAACTCGTATACTCGTACATTCAATGTACTGATGCCAGTTGGCCTGCATCATTTTATGATGCAGACACAGGTAATTAGGATCGGCATTCCGGTGCACCATTGATCCAAGTGAGCAGTTCAAAGTCTGTTGGTGAGCCTCCTTGCATTCCAGAGGATCCATTTCATTGTTTTCTAGTTTAGTTCATTAGGATATTGTGGGGTTTGTCCAAACATCCATCTTAGTTGTTATTAAAGGCTTCATAGACAGCCATATATTAGTTCTTTATTCTTTTCATTGTCATTATTCCATGTTGAGACTTGAGTTTACCTTAACGGCCAGTTGAATGTTCCTTTATAACATTCTAGTTTATTATATGAACTTATCTTTGTTGAGTTTAAGTCTTCTTCTGATTTAAGTAAGCAAGGCCAAGGGTTCGCTTAGGTCCAGCAATGGTCTTCGAGTGCCATTCCCACCCAGGGTGTAGGCTCGAGGCGTGACACTCACGGGCCATTACCTGAACCACAGACCATCCACAGAGCCCTAGAGGGGTCGTGAACGGGACACCGATCAGTGTGATAGCCCATGGAAAGTCCCTAAGGGCAGGCTAAACAAAGACCCCTTCCACGAGGGCCTTAATGGCCTGTGTAAAGGTGGATATGTCGTTATGACGCCCGCGTGGATGAGGCAGAACCAACCCCAAAGTTGGCTTCCTCCCACGAGCCCCTAGACGGTTCGTGAAGAGGCAAATGACTCATCAAGGTGTTCGTGAAGGGGCAAGACAAAAGGGGGCCTCTCCCTAGGCCACTAGTCAAGGACCACAGGTGCCACAACGGCCGTGAGGTCCTTGACAGCTCGTGGTTGCGTCAACTTTAAGTCAGGAACTTTTGGGTGTTCTCCTAATTATTTTATCCTGACACTATGTCATTTTGCCCTTACCTTGAAGTTTTATAAAATTGTATTTAATCCCAAATGTCCCCAATTGAAATCAATCTCTCAAATTTCCTAAAAAAAGAACAAGTCTTCCTCTCCAAAATAATTCTCTCTCTAGAAAGATTGAAGAAGAAGGAATCAACCTATGGTTTAAAGTCAATCCTCCAATTCCAGCATTGAAGGCTAGCTTTTGACAATAAGGTATGATATTTTCAATCCATGGAGCCCTTTCCTCCACGGAGTTCTCAGATACTCCAATTTATAAAGTTAGAATTCCCCAATTGAGTTAGGGTTTTGTTCAAATGCCATGGGTTACTTTAAACATTGAGTTATTTGGTTGTTTTATGATCTAGAAAGCATGAATTTAGATAATTACTTGATTTTATGATGAATCCCGATGAACCCATGTCCAATCCATGCTTTCTAGGTATTGATGCTTGAAAGTGGGTTTTGAACTATGAAAGGTGAAATACGGAATTATGCATGTTCTTCTGAAATTGATGAGATATGGTGTAGATTGCTTGAAGAGTAAAATCATATATGTTGTTATTGGGTTAATTGTTGTGAAATGGCTGCTCACATAACTACTTCATGCATGGATGTGAAAGGTTTTCTCACATAAAGAATTCTAAGGTTCAAAGGTCTTCTCACCTATAGTGAATTAAAGTAAGGAGCTATTCCAAGAATGGGGCAAGCGGCGATTACCCATGACCTCTAATGAAAGACAAGAGACGATTATCCATGTCACATGATGTAAGGATAAGAGGCAATTACCCAAGTCCCTTAAAGAAAGATGATTAATAATAATAGATATTCCAAAGGATCTATGCTAAGCACCGAGTGGACAAGTGGCGATTACCTATGTCCCATAAACTATGTGCCAACATAGGATTATCTAGATAGATATTAACTAGTGGATCCATGTAAGTTAGAGAGTTCATGGTCTTACCTTGGCAAGTAGGACACCCTTTTTTGGTGTGAGAGACACCAAATTATATGTTAATAGTTCACATGGTTTTACATGTCGTTTAAAGGTAATTTTCCCACATTAATGAATCAAGGTTACTTCGTGAAGTATGTCACATGTGTTTAAGATGACATTTATTTGCATTGACCATGTTTTATAACTTATGTCCTCTAAACCCCTTTAATATTTTATGTTTTAGCTTGGTTATTATATCTCATGAAGGTATCTCTTTTAAGTATGTTTTCAAATGTTTTATGCATGGCTATCATACTTGGTACATGTTTGTACTAACACATACTATTGCCTACATTTACCCAAATGTAGGATCCGACCTTATAGATTCACACTTCTGTGGCTAGGGATCTCATAAGGAAGATTGAAGATTGGTGAGTCCTCATCACCCGTGGACTGAGCTTCACTTTCTTTTTGTCCGTATTTTCAGTTTTTGAACTTGATGTTTGGGCTATCCTCTGATCAATCTTATGTACTAGATGACTTTGAGATGATGTTTAGACTTCTGCTTTTCTCAATAAAATTTTTCTATGTTGAAACTATCTTCTAAATCATTTTATTATATTATATTGTATGATAAATATTAAGTGGCTTGTATGGGGCTTCTCGGGGCATTATACGTCATGTTACACATAGGGGCTACCTTGGGTCATGACAAAAAATGACTATTCTGTGTGATTTACACTTAGCACCAAGAGGATATTGAGATGGGAGCTCTCCCATTAGTAGAGGTTGGGTTTCTAGTAGAAATATCCTTATCCCATACCTATGTCCACCTATAGGATAATTGTCTTAGATAGACATTAGCTAGTGGATCCATATCAGCTAGAAGTTCATAGTCTTACCTTGGCAATTAGGACACTCCTTTTCGGTGTGGGCTAGACACCAAATTTCGTGTTGATAACAAACATGGTCTTGTATGTCAGTTAAAATTAAATCTCCCACAATAATGAACTAAGGTTACATCAAGAAGTATCTCACACATATTTTAAGATGATGTCTATTTGCATTGACCATGTTTATGACTTATGTCTTCTAACCCTTTTTATATAATGTTTTACTTGGTTATTGCATCTCAAGAAGATATCCCTCTTTAAGCATGTTTTCAAATCTTTTATGCAAGGCTATCATACTTGGTACATATTTGTACTAACACATACTCTTGCCTAAATTTACCCAAATATAGGGTACGACCTTACAGATTCGCACTTCCATGGCTAGGGATCTCATATAAAAGATTGAATATTGGTGAGTCCTTATGTTCCAAGGACCAAGCTTTGGTTTTCCTTTGTCTTTACTTTCAGTTTTGAAACTTGATGTACGGTCTACGCCCCGATCAATGTTATGTACTAGATGGCTTTGAGACGATGTTTTCACTTCCACTTTTCTTTATAAAACTTTTATATGTTGAAACTGTCTTTTAATACTTTTATATTCTATTATCGGGTATGATGAATTCTAAGTGGCTTGTATGGGGCCTCTCGGGGTCATATACACTATGTTACCCCTAGGGCTACCTTGGGTCGTGACAAACTTGGTAATTAGAGAACAAAGCTTAGAAAGGTCCTAGGAAGTCTCATAAGCCACGTCAAGTAGATTCTTGTTCATGAGAGTGAAGTGTGCCACATTTATGAATGGGAGACTATAAGATGTTTAGGAAACTCCACTTCTTTCATTACTCTAAAGTTGTGCGATACTGTTCAAATCTATAATGTCTCTCTCCTAATCTTTATCCGATGCTCTATAGGATATGGCCACTCGAAGGGCATATGATAGAAGGAATGCAAATCAAGAGGCTCCTCCTCAAGCTCCTCAAGTTCCGATTGATCTGTGGCCCAGCAAGTGAGTAATGCAGAGTTTAGGGCTGCTTTTAAAGTATTGGCTCAAGCCATGATGGCTCAAGCGAATAGGGAGGTTGTGGTCCCCGTGAAATCAAATGTGGGTGCGACGGCATGCAGAGTGAGAGACTTCACTACAATGAATCCTCCGGAGTTTTACGGTTCTAAAGTTTAGGAAGATGTGTTAATGAACATGGGAGTGATGCTGGTCGAAATGGTGGAATTGGCGTCTTATCAACTTAAGAGTGCTGCTCAAATATTGATCAACTAATGGAAAGAATGGAGATCGAAAGATGGGGGTCCTCTCGATTGGGAAAAGTTCAAAATTACTTTCCTTGATAGGTTCTTTCCCCTTGAGATGAGGGAAAAACAAGGAGCTCAAATTCATCAATCTTCGTCAAGGAAATATGAATGTGAAGGAATATTCTTTGAAGTTCACACAATTATCTCGATATGCTCCTACTATGGTTGCCGATCCAAGGGCAAAGATGAGTAAGTTTGTTTCGGGTGTGTCCGAGATGATAGTTAAGGAATGTTGTACCGCTATTCTTATCAATGATATGGACATTTCTCATCTCATGGTTAATGCTCAAAAAATTTAAGAGGAGAAACTTAAGGAAAAGACTAGGGAGGCAAAGAGGGCTAAAACGGGTGACGGTAACTTCCCACACTCAACGTCCGATGGACATGGTAGTTCTAAGTTTTGACAAAGGTTTTCCGGCCAAGGTTCATCAAATGCTCCTCCTACGTTCAACAAAGATAGGCTGTCTAACCCTAATCCTCAAGGAGGGAATGATAATGAATCTTCATTGCCTACACTTACTTGTGTTAGGGTTGGAAGAAAGCGCGAGGGTAAATGCTTAGCCGACACGGATGGTTGCTTTGGTTGTGGAAAAAGTGGTCATAAAATGAGGGATTGCCTAATTCTTACAGCTAAAAGGAGAGAAAGTAAACGAGCCCCGTCAAGTGGTTTGGGTTCTAGTGCCGCAAAGTAAAACCGAATCTATGCACTTCAGACTTGTAGGGAGCAAGAGGGTTCTCCCGAGGTGGTTACCGGTATGTTGAAAGTCTTCCAACTTTATGTTTATACTTTACTTGACCCCGATGTTACCGTGTGTTTTGTGATGCCATATGTGGCTATGAGGTTTGACATTCTTCTAGATGTGTTGTGAGATCCTTTTTTCTGCCTCTATTCATATTGGAGATTCTATTGTGGCTAAGACGGTCTAGAGAAAGTGTCCTGTCTCCTTGTCTCCTTGTCCCATAGAGTAACTCATATTGAACTTGTAGAGCTTGATATGCTAGCTTTTGATGTTATCTTTGGTATGGATTGGCTGCACTCATGTTATGCTTCTATTGATTTTAGAACCCATGTAGTCAAGTTTCAGTTTCCAAATGAACCCATCTTAGAGTGGAAAGGGAGAATTCTATGCCTAAGGGCCAGTTTGTCTCTTGTCTTAAAGCTATAAAGATGATTTCAAAGGGTTGCATTTATCATCTAGTCAGGGTGAGGGATATAGATTCTGAGACCCCTACTCTTGAGTCGGTCCCCATTGTAAATGAGTTTTCGGAAGTGTTTCCTGATGAATTACCTAGTGTTCCTCTCGAAAGGGAAACAAACTTCGGTATTAACCTTCCCCCCAATACGAAACCTGTCTCTATTCCTCCATATCGTATGGCTCTAGTAGAGCTTAAAAAATTAAAGGAGCAATTGAAAGATTTATTGAATAATGGTTTCATCCAACCAATTATCTCTCCATGAGGTGTTCCAGTTTTGTTTGTCAGAAAGAAAAATGGTTCGCTTCGTATTGTATCGACTATCGACGATTGAATAAGGTTACCGTTAAAAATAAGTGTCCTCTTCCAAGGATAGATAATTCTTTTGAGCAATTTCAAGGAGCAATATACTTCTGTAAGATTGACCTACGGTTGTGTTATCACAAAATGAGGGTGAAGGAAAATGACATTCCGAAGATAGCTTTTTGAACTTGGTATGATCATTATGTGTTTTTAATAATGTCATTTGGTTTGATTAATGCTCTAGCGGCATTTATGAATTTGATGAATAAGGTGTTTAGACAATATCTTGACATGTTTGTGATTTTTTTCATTGATGATATATTGATCTATTCAAGGAGTGAAAACGAGCATACCAATCATTTGAGGATTGTGTTGCAAGTCCTCAAGGACCAACAACTCTTTGCAAAATTTAGTAAATGTGAGTTTTGGTTAAGGTCCGTGGCTTTTCTTGGGCATATTATTTCCACTAAGGGTATTTTGGTAGATACTAAGAAGACGGATGCGGTCAAGAGTTGGCCTAGACCTCTAACCCCTTTGGATATTAGAAGTTTCTTGGGTCTAGTCGGGTACTATAGAAGGTTTGTTGAAGGGTTCTCTTTGATTGCTTCTCCATTGATGGCATTGACTTAAAAGAAGGTTAAGTTTATATGGTCCTAAGCATGTGGAAAGAGTTTTCAAGAATTGAATGATAGACTTACTTCTGCTCCGGTGTTGACTTTACCAAAAAGGACCGATGATTTTGTTGTTTATTGTGATGCCTCAAGAATTGAGCTAGGATGTGTACTTATGAAAAATAAAAAATTCATTGCCTATGGTTCAAGGAAACTTAAAATTAATGAAAAAAATTATCCTACCCATGACCCTAAACTAGCGGCAGTTGTTTTTGCATTAAAGATTTGGAGGAGGTATTATTTGTATGGCGTTCATGTAGATGTTTTTACCAACCACCAGAGCTTGCAATATTCGTTTAATCAGAAAGATTTGAATCTTCACTAAAGAAAGTGGCTTAAATTATTGAAGGATTATGACATGAGTGTTCTCTATCACCCCGATAAAGAAATGGGGTAGCGAATGCTCTTAGTCGGTTATCGATGGGTAGTGTTGCTCACATTGAAGATAATAAGAAAGAGATAGTTAGAGATGTGCATAGATTGGCCTGATTAGGTGTTTGATTAGTTGACTCTACCAAGGGTGGTGTTTTGGTTCACAATGATTCAGAAATATATTTTGTGGCTGATGTGAAGGCCAAGCAAGGTCTTGATCTTACTTTAGTTGATCAAATGAAGTGGTGCTTAAAAAGTTTGTTGAGGCTTTCTCCCAAGGGGGAGATGGAGTGCTTCGATATCAAGGTCGTTTGTGTGTTCCTAATATAGATCACTTGAGAGAACAAATCTTGTCAGAATCCTACAGTTCTTGATATTCCATTCATTAGGGAGCCACCTAGATGTATCGTGAGTTGCAGGAGGTTTATTGGTGGAATGGGATGAAGAAGGATATAGCAGAGTTTGGGCTAAGTGTACTAATTGTCAACAAGTGAAAGTTGAGCATTAAAAGCGAAGAGGTTTATCTCAAGATATTAGCATTCCTACTTGGAAGTGTGAAGATTTGAACATGGACTTCATTGTTAGTTTGTCTCACACCCGGCGACAACATGTCTTGATTTGGGTTATTCTAGATCGAATGACGAAATTGGCTCATTTCATTCCCGTCAAGGTTTCTTATTCGGCAGAGGACTACGCTAAGTTGTATTTAAAGGAAATGGAGGGGTTGCATGGAGAACCCTTGTCCATTATCTCCGATCATGGTACCCAATTCACTTCTCAGTTTTGGAAATCTTTCCAAAAGGGTCTTAGTACTTGTGTTAAGCTTAGTACGGCCTTTCATCCACAAAACGATGGAAAAGAGGAGCGTACTATCCAAATTTTGGAAAATATGTTGAGTGCATGCGTGATTGACTTCAAGGGTAATTGGGATGATATCTTTCCTTTGATTGAGTTTGCCTACAACAATAGCTATTACTCAAGTATTGGCATGGCTCCATTTGAGGCTCTATATGGAAGGAGGTGTAGGTCTCCTATAGGTTGGTTTGAAGTGGGTGAATTTGCCCTAATAAGTCCCGAATTGGTGCATGACGCTATGGATAAAGTTCAACTTATTAGAGAAAGATTGAAAATGACTCAAAGTTGCCTAAAGTCCTATGCCAATGTGAGGAGAAGAGATCTTGAGTTGATGCACATGATTGGGTCTACTTGAATATTTCACTTATTAAAAGTGTAATGATATTTGGGAAGAAAGGGAAGATTAGTCCCCGATATGTGGGCCCAATATCAAATTTTGAGGCAGATTGACAAAGTCGCTTATGAACCTGAGTTTCCTAATGATTTGACATCGGTGCATCCACTTTTCCATGTTTCATTGTTGAAAAAGTTTGTTGGAGATCCGACATCTATAGTTCCCTTAAAAGGTTTGGAAGTTAAGGAGAATCTCTTTTATGAGGAGGTTCCGGTTGAGATTTTAGGCTGGCAAGTTGAGAAATAAAAAAGTTGCTTCCGTGAATTTTTTTTGGAGAAATCATTTAGTTCAGGGTTCTACTTGGGAGACCAAGGCCGATATGATGTCTCGTTATCCTCATTTATCTCCCTCCATCCCTACTCAAGGTTGAGGTATTTAACTGCTCATGGTTTACTCATTAGGTTTCATGTGTCGTAGATATTCCCATGGATTCCTCAATATGCATGATTCATGAAAAGCTTAAATTTGAGAAAATGAGTTTACTGGATTGATTTATACATGTTTATGTGCATTTGAGTATGAGTTGCATATAGACTTCATGATATGATGTTTTAAACATGTTTTAGCTTGGAGTTGATGTTTCCTCCTCTAATATGTGCATTTATGTAATTGCATGTATCATGGGCTATTAGATTAAGTTTCTACCTTCATTATGATGTCTTGAATCTCATTAGAGGACGAATGTTCCCAATGGGGAGATATTGTAACACCTCGAATTCAAAAGGGTAAAATTTAAGCTTTTTGGTAGGATTTGGTGTCAGTCCCGACTGATCAACCCATGGTCCATGGACTGACTCACGATTTGTAGGTCAGCTTCGTGGATGGTTAGCCCAGGTTCACAAAAATGATAAGTTACGGTTCACTAGGATGGTCCGTCATTCAATGCATGAGCCATAAATAGGTTCCATAGGTGAATCACACACATAGAGAAAATTTGAGGTTGAGAGTTGGGACCTATGGCCGTAGTCCATGGTCCGTGGATGGACCCACGAGCTGCAGGTGTTGTCCATCATTGGGAGCCCAAAATGTTAATCTCTTAACTTATCGACGACCAACCAGGATGGTCCGTTAGTTGTTCAACTGACTGTAGGTCGAGGTCATCGGTGAGCTCGACAGCTATTTTCTTAGGGGCTTTTGGGTCTTTTCCAAATTATTGTAGCCTAATACTATGTCGTTTTACCCTCACCTAAAAGCCCTATATAAGCATTTTTAACCCCAAATTTCCCCAATTGAAAACATTCTCTCAAATTCCTAAAAGAAGAACAAGTTAAGACTCCAATTTCACCATTGAAGGCAAGTTCTTGTCATTGAGGTATTATATTTTCATCCATGGAGCCCTTTCCTCCATGGAGTTCCTAAATTCTCCAATTTACAAAGATAGAAATCCCCAATTGAGTTAGGGTTTTCTTTCGAGTCATTGTTTCCTTTCAATGTTTATTTACTCAATTGAATTTTGAACTTTTATGCATGAATTGATATAATTTCATGAATTAAGAAGAATCCCCATGAACCCATGTTCGACCCATGTTTTCTAGATATTGATTATTGAAAGTGGGTTTTGAACTATGAAAGGTGAATTATGAAATTATGCATGTTTTTATGGAATTGACGAGATATGATGTAGATTGTTTTGAGAGTAAAATCATATATGTGGTCATTGTAGTTAATTGTTGTGAAATGGTTTCTCACATAACTACCTCATGCATGAATGTGAAAGGTTTAATCACATAAAAGATTCTAAGGTTGTAAGGTCTTCTCACCTAAAATGAATGAACGTTAAGGAGCTATTCTAATGAAACATAGCTTGCATTGGTTACTTAATTGTACCTTTCCATGGATGACATATGACTTATCTTGGATTGGCAATATGGCGTGCCCTTCCATGGATAATAAGTTCAAGTTAAGAAAATGACTATTCAGTGGAATTTACACTTAATACCGAGAGAATATTGAGATGGGAGCTCTCCTATTAGTAGAGGTTGGGTTTCTAGTAGCAATCTCTTTATCCCATACCTATGTGCCCCTCTAGGATGATTGTCCTATATAGACATTAACTAGTGGATCAACATAAGCTCGAAGTTCATGGTCGTACCTTGGAAAGTAGGACACCCCTTTTCGATGTGGCATAGACACCGTATTTCGTGTTGATAGCTCACATGGTCTTATATTCCAGTTAAAGGTAAATCTCCCACAATAATGAACTAAGGTTACTTCAAGAAGTATCTCACATGTATTTTAAGATGATGTCTATTTGCATTGACCATGTTTATGACTTATGTCTTCTAACCCTTTTTATATCATGTTTTAGCTTGGTCATTGGATCTCATAAAGATATCCCTTTTTAAGCAAATTTTCAAAAGTTTTATGCATGGCTATCATACTTGGTACATATTTGTACTAATGCATACTCTTACCTACATTTCCCCAAATGTAGGGTTCCGTGGCTAGGGATCTCATATACAAGATTGAAGATGACCGAGCTTTGGTTTCCTTTTTGTCTTTACTTTTAGTTTTGGAACTTTATGTACGGGCTACGCCCCGATCAATCATCTGTACTAGATGACTTTGAGACGATGTTTAGACTTCCGATTTTCTCTATAAAACTTTTATATGTTGAAATTGTCTTTTAAATCTCTTATATTTCTATTATTCTGTATTATGAATGCTAAGAGGCTTGTATGAGGCCTCTCGAGCTATTATCCGCCATGTAACGCCTAGGGGCTACCTTGGGTCGTGACATACTCGGTAGACATCAAAGGCCGATTGAGCAAGAAATGTAAAGACAATATGAAAAGATAGAATATAGACAAGATTAGAGGTCAAAGCATATATGAAAGAAAGTATACGAGCGTACCAAAAGTAAATCTAAGTACAACTAAATTAAGTCTAACTGGACTCCTATAAGACGAGAAGGTACACTCATGCACATGTTTAAATAAAATCTGAACGAACTTCATAAGCTTAACAATTACACAAAATAGCTAAGTCTACTGATAGAAGAGTACCACGAAGTGAAAGCTAGGCTCCCAATCCATGCAACGAAAAATACTCAACATTCTAGTCAACTCCCAGCCCACCTACCAAGAGTGACAATCAATCTAGGACACCCAGACATCCAGTCCACTCCTAACCCAGCTAGCAAGAGTGACCCGAGGGTGTGTCAACTCCGAAAAGGATCTCATGTATCAAGGTCGCCCAGCTAGCTAGTCTACTCCTAAGGGCGTAAACTCCAAGCTAACAAGAGGGGACCAGGTCCATGTCGACTCCGAAGAGTATTCAAATACCAATACTAAGTCACCATGCAATGAAGTCCACTCATAATGAATCACCGGAAGGCTCCAAGCCTAGAACATTCCAATCCCAAGTTGCTGTTACAACACATAATTTCCGATAACGCATCGGAATGGTAGAAATAGGGGGAGAGAATTTAAGATATATAAAGATACAAAATCGCCTAAACGAAAGCTCATACTATCTAGTCTGTCATAAAATCCATCGTATAAGAAACAAGGATACATGGATCGCAAGTCTAAGACAACACTAGTCTAATCCTAGTCGAAAACTGAACATGCTGGATATATAACAAGTAACAACAATAATCAATTCACAACAGCATGGAACACATACAAACCTCAACTAGCATGGTACTACACCCGAAAATACGGCCCGTCTAGCCTAAGCATAGTATATAGGAAAGGGAACTAAGAATAACTAGGCACCCGCCCCCAATTCACTCTAATCAACATGTATTTATGCATTCAAGCTTAATCTAAATAGAAAGGAAGTCGTAGGCTACCTGTCGGCCGACCGTCTGTGATCCAAATCACAAGGCCAAAACTTTTCCTTTACGAACGACCTTCAAATGTTGCCAAGCTATACAAAATAGGATCACGACATCAATACAATAATTTAGACACAAAAATACATGAAATGGAAATAGACCAATTTTAGAGTTAAACGGGAATCGTGGGATGTGCTCTGGGATTTCTAAAAATCCCGCAAACATGGGCCTCGCGAATGTAGACACCAGGCTGCTTGGCCTCCATGAATGCGACTAAGGACCCGCAAATGGAAAGGTCATTTTTGCCCATGCATCAGTTGCTTTTTTGCAAGTTAGAAATCTCTGGTGGGGTGTTACGGATTCATTCGGAACCTCGTGCATGCAAACGAGATATGCAACCCTACCAAATTCGATATTTTGGACTCAATGGAGCAGTCCAAATTCCCATATGAGTTCATCTTGATAAAAAGTGGGTCCCACTCACAAACTCCATTTTAAGCTAAAATCCACAAGTAAGCTCGGAGTTAGCACGTAAGCCTCGGGATCCGAATGAAGGGTCTTCTCGACCAAGTTCAATATTCTGGAGCTAACCCCACTAATTCAATTCTTATTCGAGCTCATTTACTCAGAATACTGACTAAGGTTAAACTTAGGCTTTAACTTGAAAGTTAGAACACCTAATCATACATACCCACATTGAAAGCTCCGAGAGTCGTACCGACTGTGCTTCTAACTTGAAATGACCCTTCTAGAGCCGATGAAATTGTCAAAATTGTATTGTGAGATAAACTTATTGAAATTTTGATAAATAAATCACCTTTTAAGGTTTAAAAGCTCTAAAACTAAGAAAATCTCACAAAAACCAAACGAATGACTAGGACACAGAACTGTCAGTCCAAACAGGTCATAAATGACTTAGGGTCACTATAGTAACTGTCACGACCCAAGGTAGCCCCTAGGCATGACATGGCATATAAGACCGCGAGAGGCCCAATACAAGCCACTTAACTTTCATCATACAAGACATAGAATCAAGAGATTAAAAGACAGTTCCAACATATAAGAGTTTATTAAAGAAAAATGGAAATTTGAACATTGTCTCAAAGCTATCTAGTACATACGAGTTTATTGGGGCGTAGCCCTTACATGAAGTTCCAAAACTGAATGTAATGACAAAAAGGAAATCAAGCTCGGTCCTCAAAATATGAAGACTCACCACAACTCAGAGTCACTCCGACAACCTCTAATCACAAAACTGATAACCCTCAATGTCAGACCCTATATTTGGAGAAATGTAGGCAAGAGTATGCGTTAGTACAAAATATGTACCAAGTATGATAGCCATGCAAAAAAACATTTGAAAACATGAGAAAAGGGACATTTGTCACATAGTACAATGACCAAGCTAAATCATGAATGTTAGTAGAAGATCTAAGTCATAAAACATGGTCAATGCAAACAGACATCATCTTAAGTCACATGTGAGATACTTCTTGAAGTAACCATAGTTCATAATAACTTGATTGTGGGAGTAGCCTTAACGACATACAGGACCATGTGAGCTATTAACATGGAATCCGGTGTCTCCCACACTGAAAATGGTTATCCTACTTGCCAAAGTGAGGACCATGAACTTCTAGCTTATGTGGATCCACTAACTAATGTCTATCTAGATAATCCTATGTTGACACATAGTTTATGGGACATAGATAACCACCACTTGTCCACTCGGTACTAAGCTTAATTTCCACGGACTAGTTCTTAATCATATCCATCTTATATTTTAAGGGAACATGGGTAATCACCTCTTGTCCTTACTTGATGTGACATGGGTAATCGCCTCTTGTCTTTGATTTAGAGGTGATGGGTAATCGCCCCTTGCCTCACTCTTAGAATATCTCCTTATTTTGATTTATTTTAGGTGAGAAGACCTTTTAACCTTGGAATTCTTTATGTGAGAAAACCTTTCACATTCATTCATGAAGTAGTTATGTAAGAAATCCTTTCACAACAAATAACTACAACAACAACAACATATATGCTTTCACTCTCAAAGCAATCTACATGATATCTCATTAATTCTATAAGAAATTATATAATTCCATAATTCATCTTTCATAGTTCAAACCCCACTTTCAATCATCAATATTTTAGAAAACATGGGTTAGACATGGGTTGATGAGAATTCATCCTAAAATTGCGTAATTATTGAAATTCATGCTTGATTGATCATAAAACAATCAAATAAATCCATATTGAAAAGGAACCCATGGCATGGAGGAGAAACCCTAACTAAATTAGGGAATTCTAACTTTATAATTGGAGTATTTGGGAACTCCATGGAGGGAAGGGATCCATGGATAAAAACCATCATACGTCAATGCCAAAAGCTTGACTTCAATGTTGGAATTGGAGAATTGACTTGAAAACCCTAACTTTCTTCTTCAACTTCTAGAGAGAGAAATATTTGAGAGGAAAACTTATTCTTCTTTTAGGAATTTGAGAGAATTATTTCAATAGGGGAAATTTGGGAGTTAAAACACTTATATAGGTGTTCTAAAAGAGGCCAAAATGACATGTTACTGAATTAAAACAATTTAGGTTAAAGGCCAAGAAGCCCTTAAAATAATCGCCATCTTCAACGACGCTAATGAACCACTGTCCATGGTTTGACCTACAAACCATCCTGTCCGGCTATTGTTGACTTCAAAAACTTTATTTTGGAACCACGAATGGCGGACCCCCACTGAAGGACCGTGGTTCAGAAGATGGACCATAGGTCGTGGTCATCGTTCTCGACTTCTGGCTCTAAAATCTTTCTAAGTCTGGGACTCACCTACAAAACCTATCCACGACTCGTATAGTTAACATCGGACCATTCTGGTGAACCGTTGAAAATTACAGAAAACTTAACATTTTTGAAAACTTGACTGGCCAACCACGAACAAGACCTACGGTCCATGGGTGGCTCCGTCGGACCGGTACCTGATTCTTTTAAAAGCTGTAAATTCTTCCCTTTCCAAATCCGAGGTGTTACAATATCTCCCCCTTGAGATCATTCGTCCTCGAATGTGATTCAAGAAATCATAAGGAAGGTATAAACTTAACCTAACATCCCAACATGCATGCAACTACATAAATTCACATATCCAAGGAGGAAACATCAACTTCAAGATAAAACATGTTCAAAACATCATATCATGTAGTCTATATGCAACTCATACTCAAATCCACAAAAACAAGTAGCAATCAATCAAGTAAACTCAATTTAGTTCTAAATTTAAGCTTTCATGAATCATGCATAATAAGGATATCATGGGAATATCTAAGACACATGACATCTAATGAGTAAACCATGAGAAATTAAATACCTCAAGTTGAGTAGAGACAGAGGGAAAAAGAGGAGGATAATGAGATATCATATCGGCATCAGCCTCCCAAGTAGCAACCTAAACTAACTGATTCCTCCAAAGAACTTTCACGGAAGCAACTTCTTTATTTCTCAACTTCTTAACTTGCCGGTTAAAAATCTCTACCGGAACTTCCTCATACCAAAGATTCTTCGTAACTCCCAAACTTTCTAAGGGAACAATAGATTTCGGATCTCCAACACATTTCTTCAACAAGGAGACATGGAAAATGGGATGCATCGCTGCCAAGTCATAAGGCAAATCAAGTTCATAAGCAGCCTTTCCAATACGTCTCAAAATCTGACTGAACCACATAATAGGGGCTAAGTTTCCCTTTCTTCCAAAGTCTCATTACACCCTTCATGGGTGAAATTTTAAAGTAAACCCAATCATTTACCTCAAATTCAAGATTAATTCTTCTAACATCGACATAGGACTTTTGTCGACTTTGAGCCATTTTCAACCTTTCTCTAATAAGCCGATCTTTCTCCATAGCCTCATTGTCACGACCCAAGCCTAGGGCCTAGACGTGACCGGTGAATGGGGAACCTGAAGGAAATCCAAACAAGCCTCATAGCATATCATTACACATCCTTGGTCGCGGAAGCAATTAAAATGACCATAAGCAATAAGCATAATCAAGGGGGGAAATCGGGACTAAGGGAGCAAGAGAAAAAAAGAAGAAATGATACATAAATACCATAGATGAGTCA
>JAJOOR010026375.1:0-25973 GCA_036250505.1 Solanum acaule | reverse complement strand
CTAAATTTTTGAGTCATGATAGATGCATAAAGACATTATCCAATAGAAAAATTAGTTCTCAATTATCACAATTTAGAGTAAAAAAAATATCATAAAATGTATAAAAGCCACCAAAGTGTTATACCTAGCTACAAAAGAGAACATGAAATTTTACATCTAATAAATTTTACATAAAACTCTAAAATATAGTTCTGAAGCTAAAATGAAGTAATATATAAATAACACTCATCCACCAACCTGGATAGATGTGGTTGACTTGCCTCACTTAAAAATCCAAGATTATCACGTACAAGATGAAATTTGACTTTAGAAGATGGATATGCACGATCATCAAATTTGCATATTTTTGACATATCTCTGAAATAGGTTAATAACTAGTATGTCAATATATAATTGTTTGATGATCTTGAAGAACCTACTGAGATTGACCTTTTTTTTTTTTATTTATCCCAACTTTTGAGGAGTTGGTGGAGTAGTTCTTATTCAATCTGTATTTAAACCAATACTAATGAAAACAAAACTTTCCAGAAACAGTAAATTTCAAAGTTTAAATCATGTAGCGAAGAACAAAAATTAATGATTGTAAAACATACCAGAATCTGTAGCAATCGTATGAAACGAAAAGGAAAGAAAATTGAGCTCACTGAATGCACAGTGTCCTCTTAATTAAGGAAATTATTGTCCTCTAGTATCCGAGGTTTGAATTGGAAGAGATCCTCCTAGGATAGAACGATTCTATTCACCAGTATATTGATACCCAAAACAATGGTGTTAGCGAGCCACCGACATTAAAGTACTTGAATAATGAATTTGTGTAGAAGAAGAAGAAGTTTAGAAATTTTCGTAAGTAAAAAGTCTGAGGAATCACATGTATTTATTGCCAAGAAGCATTGGTTCCGAAAGGTTGCAACCTTTCAGAAACCACACAACCATTCATGAAAGTTTGCAACCTTCCAGAACGGTCATGGTTGTTCCTGAAAGTTACAACCTTTCAAAACAGTCATTTCCAACGGTGAGAAATTCAAATAAAATGGGAACGACGTTTTAAACTCGGATCACGCGAATCCGAGTTGAGTTGGGTCGTTTTGGCTAATTATTTAAATAATTAAAAATGTCTTGGCCATTTAATTTAATTAAATAAATAAATAATTAAAACAAACTTTTTCCAAAATCTCTCGATTGATCATTTTCCAAAGCCAAAGTCGAAGCCGAGCCGAGCGACGACGATGACGGCTCGAGGGGGTCCCTCTTTTCGGCCCTTTTAACAACTAGTAGAAGTGTTTATCTTATTTAAGCACTTTAACTTTTCTTTCCACCACCAATGAGGGAGAAATGCCTTTTACTAAAACATAAGAGAAATCTTCCCTTCATTTCCCATTAATTCTTACTATATACCCAATAATCCCTCACATGAATGGGGAATGGTTATAACATAAAAAAATGCACGAACGAGTGTGTGCTTTACATGCAAGGATCAATTGCATCTGGATAAGTAGGTTTCCCGTTGAACTTTCCATAGTGAACATATGTCGGATATACTCGATCAATCGGTAGATGTGATATATTTGAACCGTCAAGCTTTGGTGTATACCTAGACAACCATATGTCATACAATTAACTCTTTACCGTTTATGGTTCTTATGGTTGTATTCGTTTCAACCATGGACACTTCCTGGTTTCATGAGTGTATAGAGAATACGATTTTTACAATAATTCTCTTTGAAGCGACTTACACTTCACACTTACATAGGTGATTTCTAACTGTGTCATAGCGTAGATACACTATTTGGTCAAATCTGCCTAACTTAGAAAATCATTAAAAACTTTAAGCTTTATTAACTCGTTAACAAGGCTTAATGTTTTAACTTTGTTCCTGAACATTGTCTTCATCGTGAGAATGGATTGAGTTGATTGACAATGCTGAACCGTCAGTCACAACTTTGTTTTCTCCTTGAACCTAGCTCGTGGGATCTCTAGTCTGCTAGGTAGAATTACCGTCATGATGACTTGTCCTAAGCCGTAAGCCCATTTCCTTAGATGATCTTTCAATTGCCTCTCTCACTGGGCCTTTTGTTAGTGAATCTGACACATTATCTCTGGACTTTACATAGTCAATTGTGATAATTCCACTATAGAGCAGTTGTCTTATGATATTATGTCTCTGTTGTTTATGACGAGATTTTCCATTGTACATGACGCTCCCTATGCTACCTAGTGCTGATTGACTACCCCAATATAGGTCCCACAGGTTTGGGCCAAAATGGAATATCCTCTAAGAAATGACAGAGCAATTCAACTTCTTCACCGACCTTATCTAAGGCAACAAATTCAGATTCCATTGTAGAGCGAGTGATACATGTTTGTTTAGATGATTTCCAAGAGACTGCTCCTCCACCAAGTGTAAGCACATACCCACTTGTGAATTTTGACTGGTGATACAATTTGCATCACTATATCATTCAATCATGGCAAGATATTTATTATAATGCATGGCATGATGTTGTGTATGTTTCAGATACCCCAACACACGTTTCATTGCCATCCAGTGAGTTTGATTAGGATTACTAGTGAACCGACTTAGCTTCCTAACAACACATGTTATATCTGGTCACATACAATTTATAATATACATGAAACTTCCCAACACTCTGGCATAGTCCAATTGAGAGACACTTTCACCTTCATTCTTTTGAAATGTAAAACTTATATCAATTGGAGTTTTGACATCGTTGAAATTCAAGTACTTGAACTTGTCCAATACTCTTTCAATATAATGAGATTGATATAATGCTAGTCCTTGTGGAGTTTTGTGAATTCTGATCCCTAAGATCAAATCATCAGCTCCCAAGTCCTTCATATCGAACTTGCTGGACAACATGCGCTTATTAGCATTTATATCGTCAATATCTTTGCTCATTATTAACATGTCATCAACATACAAACAAACAATGACTTCATGATTCAGAATGTAGACACATTTATCACACTCGTTAATCTTGAATCCATTTGTCAACATCGTTTGGTCAAATTTTGGACTTATTGGAGCTTTAATAATTCCTTTGATTTGGAAGGTCATAGTCGATTTTTCGCATGGGCCGATAAAATTTACAACATTTACCATGTATGCACCTAAAGGTATCAACAATTTGGCTTGTCCATTCCACTTGCATGCATCCGCCCAATTATTCAAAATGCCTTCCATAATATATAAACAAATAAATAAATAAATAAAAGTAGACTTAAGGGGTGTTTGATTGCCTTCTTTAAAAGTTAAAAGTTAAAAGTTAAAAGTCATAAATTCGAAATTTTCAATAATTGACTTTTGACTTTTTTCTTCACAAACTATTTTTCTTATATAGTCTATGGAATACCTCCCTTTGCTCTCAAAATATATTTTTTCTCTCTAACTTGGTTTGTTTTTGAAATGAGCAAGGGCTCTCTATTTATAGGAGAAATCTACTCCTAATGATGTCACCAATGACATCATGAAAATGCTAAAGTTTCAAACTTTGCAACTATGTAGTTATCTTGGTAAGATTTAGTTGTACCAAAGTGAGACTTTAATAAAATGGGGCTGCAACCCCACAAATCTCCCCCTCCAGTCTAATTCACTGAAAGGAGGTATCTTCATTTTCTTTAGAGAGAGCTCATACCGACAAGTTCTTTGCATAACTTTAACTTGTCTTTCGGTATTGTCTTGGTCAGTATATCTGCAGGATTTTCACTTGTGTGGATCTTTTTGACGTGAAATGATTACTCTCCACTTCCTCACGAATCCAATGATATCTGACGTCGATGTGTTTTGTCCTTGCATGATACATGGAGTTCTTACTCAAATCTATTGCACACTCGCTGTCATAATAGACAATATACTCCATCTGATGCAAACCAAGCTCTTGAAGAAATCTCTTGAGCCATATCATCTCCTTGCCGGCTTCCGTAGCCGCAATATACTCAGATTTAGTTGTAGATAGTGTGACACACTTTTGAAACTTCGACTGCCATGATATAGCTCCCCCTGAAAAAGTAAACAAATATCCAGTAGTGGATTTTCTGTTATCAAGGTCACCTGCCATATCAGCATCCGTATAGCCTTTCAAGATTGGATCTGATGCTCCAAAACACAAGCATTCATCTGAGCTTCCTCTAAGATACCTGAGTATCCACTTCACAGCTTCCCAATGCTCTTTTCCCGGATTGTCAAGAAATCTGCTGACAACACCAACTGCGTGAGCCATATCAGGTCTAGTGCATACCATTACATACATTAGACTTCTGACAACGGAGGAATATGAAACTTTAGCCATGCTCTCTTTTTCCTCCCTAACTGTAGGTCACATCTTCTTGCTCAACTTCATATGACCAGCAAGAGGTGTACTAACATGCTTAACATTCTTCATAATGAAGCGCTCTAGTACACGTTCAATATACTTCTTCTGGGACAAATAAATCTTCCTTTCATCTCTGAGATGAGTAATTTTCATGCTCAAAATTTGGTTGCATGACCCAAGTCTTTCATAACAAAAGACTTACACAACTCTTTCTTCAACTCGTCAATCTTGGAAGTATTTTTGTCCACAATCAACATATCATCCACATACAACAAAAGGATGATAAAAATCATCATCAGAAATTTTTTGTACAAATACACAATGATCTGATGAAGTATTCTTATAGCCTTGCTCCACCATAACAGATTCAAACTTGATTTACCATTGTCTAGGAGCTTGCTTTAGGCCATAGAGACTCTTTTTGAGTTTGCACACAAAATTTTCTTTACCATCTCCTTTGAAGCCCTCAGGTTGTTCTATATAAATCTCTTTTTCTAGGTCACCGTAAAGGAAAGCCGTCTTCACATCCATATGCTCAATCTCTAAATTAAGACTAGCAGCCAAACCTAGAACTATACGAATCGAGGACATTTTCACAACAGGAGAAAATATTTCGTCAAAGTCAATACCCTTCCTTTGACCAAATCCCTTAACAACCAATCTAGCTTTGTACCTGGGCTTCAAGTTGTGTTCTTCAACTTTAACTTTGAACACCCACTTGTTCTTCAAAGCTCTCATGCCCTTGGGAAATTTTACCAACTCATAAGTGTGGTTTTCATGCAGAGACTTCATCTCATCTTGCATGGCTTCAATCCATTGATCCTTGTGCTCATTTTGCATAGCCTCCTTATAACATTCAGGTTCTCCCCCGTCAGTGAGTAACACATACTCATTGGGTGAATAACGAGAGTAAGGAGCCTACTGTCTTGTAGACCTCCTAAGCGGAATATTTGATTCGTCCACAACTTCATGTGCAAGAGGATCATCAATAACAATATCATTGTTATTACCAACATCAACATGTTGATTCGATACATGATTATGGGCGTCACCATGATCATCAAGACCAACAATCATGCATACTTGTGTGAGGAACTTCATCTAGATGGACTATGCCATCAAAACTTGAAGATTCTAGCTTCGCCGCTTTTCAATGTCTTCAATTGTTTGATTCTCTATGAAAATATTATCACGACTTCTCACTAGTTTCTTCTCAATTTGATCATATTGCATGTAACCAAATTCATCAAGGCCATATCCTATGAAGATGCACTGCCTTGTCTTGGCATCTAACTTTGACCTCTCATCTTTCGGCACATGTACAAAACCTTTGCAACCAAATACTCTCAAATGGTCATAGGAAATATCCTTTCCATACCAAACACTATTTGGTACTTCACTTTGCAAAGAAACAATAGGAGATAGATTAATAACATGTGCAACGGTCAATAATGCCTCACCCCAAAATGAGTTCGACAATTTTGCTTCAGAAAGCAAACATCTAATTCTCTCCATCAATGTCCTATTCATCCTCTCAGCCAAATCATTAAGCTGATGAGTCTTAGGAGGAGTCTTCTGGTGTCTAATACCTTGATGCTTACAGTATTCGTCAAATGGTCCATAATATTCGCCACCATTATCAGTAAGAATACATTTCAGTTTCTTTCCATTTGTCTTTCAACTGAAGCTTAAAACTGCTTGAAGACACCTAACACTTGGTCTTTAGTTTTCAAGACATAGACCCAAAGTTTTCTCGAGCAGTCGTCAATAAAAGTGACAAAGTAGAGTGCACCACCCAATGTCCCTGTCTTCAATGGACCACATAAATCAGAGTGCACCAACTCAAGAAACTCTGTCTTTCTCGAAGGAGGGTATGACTTAAAGCTCTATTTTGTTTACCACCCAAGCATTGCTCACACTTTTTTAATTTAGCACTTTTGAAATTTGACAATAATTTCTTCTTGGCTAGAACATTAAGTCTTTTATCGCTGATGCGACTAAGTCTCTTGTGTCATAACGTTGAAAAGTTATCGCTCTCAACCGCATTCACCATATCAACACAAGTATAGACCGTAGTCCAGTATAGACCACGTCGTTTGTTACCACGAGCCACAACCAAGGAACCCTTAATGAGTTTCCAGTTTCCATCATCGTTGGTACTAACATATCCTTCATCACCCAAAACACCAACATAAATCAGGTGCATACGAACATCAGGAGCATGTTTCACATTGTCCAACACTAGTTTTCAAACAAATTATACCAATACCAACCACCCTAGAAATAGTCTCATTACCCATACTCAAGGTTCCAAAATCACCAGGAGTATAGGAAGAGAAAAATCCTTCCTTGATGTCACGTGAGATGTGGCACCAGTGTCCACAACCCAGCTTGACTCATCACAAGCAATATTTATCATATCCGCATCACGGACGGTAACAAGATCTTCTGTGGTGATGGTGGCTAGGAAATTTTCATTGCCATCTTCTTTAGTTTCTTCTTTGTTTTTGTTCTCCCTCTCCAACTTCCTGCAGAACTTCTTTGTGTGACCTTTCATGCCACAATGATAGCACTCAATATCCTTAAGTCTGCCTCTGGACTTGCTCCTATTGTTCTCTATTCTGAGAACCACGCATTTTATTTCTCCCACTGGAGCCAGTTATCAGGACATCCGACAAAGAAGAACCTTGAGTTTTTCTTCTCATCTCTTCGTTCAAGACACTACTCTTGGTGGAATCTATAGAGATCACACTATCCGGAGCAGAATTTGACAATGAAGTTCTAAATGTTTCCCAAGAGTCTGGTAGGGAACCAAGTAGAAGCAATCCTTGAATTTCTTCATCAAATTTGATGCCCATAGCGGATAATTGGTTCATGATCCCCTGAAAATTATTCAGATGGTCTGTCATCGGAGAACCATCATGATACTTTAAACTCAACATATGTTTTATTAAGAACATTTTGTTGTTGTCAGTCTTCCAAGCATACAAACTTTCAAGATAATCCCATAGGGTTCGAGCATGTGTCTCCCAAGAAATATGGTTCAACACATTATCGTCAACTCATTGTCTAATGAATCCACAAACCTGTCTATGCAACAGATTCCACTCTTCATCTACATTATTATCAGGCTTTACAGTGGTAAAAATTGATTTGTAAAAATTCTTGACATAAAGCAGATCTTCCATTTTCCCCTTCCAAATGGCGTAATTAACACCATTCAAAGTAACCATTCTACTTGTGTTGACTTCCATTGTTTATCCCCCAAACATATAGTTATTGCAAACCAAAGTAAATCTTTTCTAATGTGAAAGTTCAGACTATGCTGCAACCACAGAGCATACTCAGATAAAACCTTGGCTCTGATATTAGTTTGTTGGGAAAACTCGGACTAACACAAAAATATATATGGTCAAATGATAGAAATAAAATGGGAAAATAATGACACCAAGAATTTTACATGGAAACCCTTTTGAATAAGGGAAAAACCACGAGCCAAGAATAGCAATTGATATCACTACAGTAAGGAATTTTACTGTCACGACTCGGGGTTACCCCCTAGACGTAAAATGGCGTAGTTGACCCCGAAGGGGTCGCATACAATACCTTAGCATACTCATACACAAATGTCACAAGAAATAACGTGGAAAAAATTAAATCTTTTCTAAACAGAAGTCAAACTGCAAATTTCATAAACAAAGAGTTGTGGAAATACTAGACTTGTCTTATTCAAAACCATCTAACATAAGAGTACAAAATTAGGGACTTAACCCTTTACATCAATGAAAGTCTTAATATAAGAAAGTACTAATAAAACTAAGACTGAAATAGAACAGTTGGTCCTCGAACTGGAGGACTCACCAAAACTTAGGGAATAGTCGACCCAAGCTTTACTTTGAAGAAGGAAGTAATAGATCAACGTCCGGGACCTACACTCATAGTATTAAGAAAAGAAGGGGTTAGCACAAATATATACTAAGTATGGAAACATGCATAAACACATTTAAATATGCTAAATAGGACATTTTTCTTGGAAATATGCATTTATCAAGTTTGGACAGCCAATATACATTGCAAACATAGAAGACAAGCTATAGTCACAATACACTCATAACATAGTAATATCAATACCTCAGCAACCTCTAAGAACACTTGTACAATGTATGGTTGGCATCCCATAATACCAACCTTACTAAGCATTCCTTGAAGCCACATATTCATTACCATAATCTTCAAGCTTGCCATAATCCATAGTCATAAATGAGGAATTATACCAGTACATGAACTAAACATATGGAAAGTCATCTATTCATATCTTATCATACCTGTCACACCCCAAACTCAAGCTCAAGCCGACCCTGCTGAACTATTTGCTACTAGTGCATGGCAGTCACACGCAATCAAGAAAACAAATAAGTATATCTCGACTTAAAATTAAGCCCTCGGCCGGCAAGGCCCTTGTCAACAGATCTATAAAATAAATAGCTACTCCCAAGAGTTCATATAAAGAAATAGCCAACTAGCACAAAAGTCCTGATTGGACCGTCGAGGCCTCCATGATCTCTATAGCGAAACTGAAAGAAGGTATATATTAATATAATACATCAAACATCTAACAAGCATCATCAAACCAATAAACTAGGCCAACATGTCAATAACATAGTTGTACACCCCACACACTAGTCTGCAAGCCTCTAAGAGTAGTAAAGATTGGCGGGACAGAGCCCCAGCGTACCCATAAAAATATATACAATAAAAGCTAACAAACCTCCCAACTCTGGCAACTCCGGAGGAAAGGGGCTAGCCAACCAGATAGAAGTCAATCCTGCTGCTGAGGAGGTCTACTGGGTCGTTTGTCGGGTCCTGCATACATGAATGCAGCTCCCCCAGGCAATGGGGTGCCAGTAGAAAATAATGTACAGAGTATGAGAGGCTATAAGCTAAATGAGCAAGTATCATAATATACCAAAAGCAATCAGGTAAGGAAATCAAATTTAGATAAACATGCTAACCCACTATAGAATCTAAAAAAAATACAATAATGATCAAACAACAACCTAACCAAGCCCCCATAAGCTCGGTAGGTACAAACAACATACCACCTACCTAGGCTCCTATAAGCCCAGAAAGTACCAAATCAATCTACACAACCCTATCGGTAGCCCCTTGTCCTTATAAGAAGTCACATAGCCCTTTTTGGCAATGATATAGCCCCGTAGGCATCACATAGCCCTCTTAGGAAACATCGTAGCTCTGTGGGTTGCACGTAACCCTCTTTTGCATCACATAGGCCTGTAGGCAACACATAACCCTCTTTGGCGTCAAAATATCCCCATATGCAACACATAACACTCTTTAGCATCAATATTACCCCGTGGGTAACACATAGCCCTCTTAGGCAATAACATAGTCCTATAAGACAACATCATAGCCCCCATAGGCAGTTCATAGCTCAACAGCTAACCACAATAGCCCCAAGGGAGACAACAAACAATTGAATAAGCAAAATGTGAGCAATTTAACTATAAATAATATATATATATATGGTTTCCAAGTCGTTCCTAACTCAGGGTCGTTCTTAACAGATTATGAGTCCCTATAATGAGGGTTTATAACCACTCAATCAGCCAACCATTCACAATTACATCTACAAGATCACCAACATTAACTACCCTACTATATCACTCCAAAGCTCTAAGGAAATATGTCGAACGAAGGGAATAGCCTTAACACACCTTTTCCTTTATAATTTATGCTGAAAAAACCTCTGTCCGCACCAATACAACACTAAAAAAAGGTAAAATCAATCAATAATTAAGGACAGGAATTACTACGACAATCGATACAGATTCCTATCGTAAATTACTATCCAAGACCTAAGGTATCCATAAACTAATGAAAGATGGTTCCTACCTTTCTTTACACGCCCAGAACACTTAAATAAAATAAACCACTGAAAAAACTCTGCTGCCATAGCATCCACGGAGCTACACCGACCAATTCACCATGAAAACTATACCAAAACGATGAGCTCGCGAAGTAGGGCAATTTTCGATAAGGAGCCAAGAAGAGATCATGAACACACAAGGATGATTTGAGGAGAATTTCTCTAATTTTCGTGGGTTTCTTACGAGTTTGAATGAAGAAAAATGAAGAAAATGCTATCTTATAAGCTTCCACCGACTTAGGGGACCCACCTCACGTGCCTGCTTGCGCAGTCTCACGAAAATGCGAATATCTCTCTATTCTGAAGTCATATGAACAAACCATTTGATGCGTTGGAAACTAGACTCGTAGACCTTTGATTTAATGGGTTGTGGACCCCATAAATCTTCATATATTGGGAGAAAACTTCTGTGACATTTGACCCAAATTTCAGAGAAATCTTTAAAAAGGAACTTACGATAACTTTCACCAACTTTTATTTTGCGACTTACCTTACTTCAAAACTTGAGATACAACCCTTGAACACCTAGATTAATATGACATACCACATCATTCTTAATGTATTACTCACCTTCTTTGTCTTTCCACGAAGGTACGAGTTAATTTAGACGTTTTGAAAGTCAGGGTGTTACAATACCATATGGAAACCATTCCACAACATCCTATTAAGTCTCCTTGTGCAATGTAAAAGTGAAGTCCCATACCCCCACTCTTACCAAGTAAATCCATTAAGAAATCATAGGATAGTTCCTATCATATTCATTATCTTAATGTTATTAGGGAATATTATCCATAACCGACATAGACCATGTGAGCTACATGGAATTTGGTGTCATATAACCCCACACCGAAAGAAGGTGTTCTTACTTGCCGAAGGTAGAACTAATTATATTTAGCTTCGTGGATCCACTTTCTAAGTCCTATGTTTGACACATAGTTATGGGATAGGGAAATTGCTACTAGAAACCCAACCTATTGCATTAGCGGAGGATTTTCCATCTCATGAGTTTACTATAGATGACCTAACCTATTGCATTAGCGGAGGGATCTTTTCCTCATTGTCCATATCCACTCAGTACTAAGCATTGTTTCCCAATTATACATAATTAGTATGGAATTGTATCTACATGTGTGAAGGCATACTTTACTGTTCGTTCAATACAACTCACTAAATAGCTCATAGATTCATTTAAGTGAGAACTACCTTTCACGTTAGAATCATCATTTTAAGGTGAGTAACTTTCACCGCATTATTCATAGTGTTTTCATGAGAACTAGCCCTTCAATCAACACAACAACATCCACATCACCCTTTCAAATGAGTTCATAAGTTCATCAATAACTATCAACAATCATGAACAATCCTTCACAATTTACCCCTTGCAAGGTCATGAACCAAGTCTTACACTTACATTTAGGATATACTATCATCAACATGAATAAGGCAAGGTTTCATAACCAAATTAACATAACCATAATACATAGTAGGAATCACCCTGCTTCAATACCTTTATTGAAATTCATGAAATTGGGGTGATGGGGTAGTTCATGGGGAATTTTACTATAAAATCTCCATTAAAATGTCAAATCATCCATAATGTACATCAAATAATATAATGAAAACATTTTTAGGAAGAACCCATAACTAGAATGAAAACCCTAGTTTTTGAACAACAAAACCTAGTTTCGAAATTGAGTTGAGAGGGCTTCATGGAGGAAAGTATTCCATGAATCAAGGTTCCCATACCTTGTTGATGTCAACCCATGAAATTTGAGTGAAGATCTTGATGCTTGAACCCTAATCTTGACCTTCTTCTTTGTTTTTCAATGGAGGAACTTCTTAGAGAGAGAAGAGAGAATTTGGACGATATTTTTGGAGTTATGAGAGTTAAAAGACTTGTTTAATACTTGAAATACTTTAATATACTTGAAACAACTAAATACAACTGTCCCTACCCTTAAAGAAATGAATTAGTAATTTACCAAAACACCCCTCTAAGCCTGAACTAAGACAACTTGCCTGGGCATGATCCACGAACCCCAAACCACGGAGTGTGGATGGGTTCACGGACCGTCCTGGCTGTCAGTGGTTTGGTTCAGAGAGGGGTTGTTTGAGGTCTTGGTGAGAAGACTAAGTCTCAACTCACGAGACCTTTTTACGGAGCGTGAGCTAGTCCACGGACCGTATTGCACGTCCATGGAATGAGGCTGGAACGTGGAGTTTTGGGGGACTTTTGAGGAGGCTAAGGCTGGACTCACGACTCCCATCTCTGGGGCGTGAGTCAGCCCACGCCTGGTGGTCCTCATTTCGTGAATGATGCTTCTTTTGGAAGCTTTTAGAGCAGCCCCTTGGCCCTCATCAAGGGCCCTTGGGGGGTCCTTGTGGGAGCCTTGCTCTGACGTATAGGCTCTAGGACCTTAGTATCAAGTTAGGGAACTTATTTTACGACTCGAATCTTGACGTTAACTCACTAACCTCCTTGAACCTCAACATTAGCTCACGTGCTTAAGCTCTAGGTTAACCTAGCATTTTTCGGAGTGTTACATTATCTCCCTCTTAGGAACATTCATCCTCGAATGATACTTTAAAACACATTAAGGGGGTTAACAACTCAAGACTAGCAACCCAACAATATGCAACATTAACAATGCACAAAACATAAGAGAAACATCACTCCACCTCAAGACATAATCAATGCAATCACAAGGAGGTAGGAACTACTTCTACAACCCACTATGCACACAACATTATCATTTCATATCATCTTAGGAGGAACTACCTTCTCCATGCAACAAGCTCAACACAATCAATCAATAAAGAGTCATTTAGGCATATCATAAAAAATGTAGCACACATGTTCATTAGTTCACCTCACGAAGTCAAATATGCAACCATTATACTAAAGTGCATCCCCCACACGAGGAATACATAAATCATGAGAAACTCAATACATGTTAAACATGAATTCTCACAAGAACATGCACACATAAGAAAATCATAAAGAAGACTCATAGTACAATTATTCCAATACGCAACTCAATAACTAATTACCTCAAGTAGGGGTAGGAGTAGAAGGAAAAAGATGAGGATAGCGGGATTTCATATCGTCCTCGGCCTCCCAAGTAGCACCCTCAACTAAGTGATTCCTCCATAAGACTTTAACAGAGACTACCTATTTGTTCCTTAACTTCTTAACTTGCCGGTCTAAAATCTCAACCGGAACTTCTTCATTGGAAAGATAGGGAACTTAGTATCAAGTTAGGGAACTTATTTTACGACTCGAATCATGATGTTAACTTACTAACCTTCTCGAACCTCAACATTAGCTCACATGCTTAGGCTCTAGATTAACCTAGCATTTTCCGGAGTATTACATTTACACTATGTAGTCACGAATACATTACTCAAAGTGACTACTACACACTCAAAAGGAATAACACTCTTTTGATTTCCACCTTACTAAAATATCTCTCACACTCTATTTTTCTAAACAAACTATTTTTCTTATATAGTCTATGGAATACCTCACTTTGCTCTCAAAATATGTTTTTTCTCTATAACTTGGTGTGTTTTTTAAATGAGCAAGGGCTCCCTATTTATAGGAGAAATCTACTCCTCATGATGTCTCCAGTGACATCATGAAAATGCTAAAGTTTCAAACTTTGCAACTATGTAGTTATCTTGGTAATATTTAGTTGGTATGTAGTTGTACCAAAGTGAGTCTTTAATAAAATGGGGTTCGAACCCCACATAAAAGCCACTTAAGTGTTATACCTAGCTATAAAAGAGAACATGATTACAATATTTTCAAAACATGTCAAATATCAATTACCAAGTCAACGAACATCTAATAAATTTTACATAAAACTCTAAAATATAGTTCTGAGGCTAAAATGAAGTATTATATACATAAAAATCATCCACCAACATGAATAGATGTGGTTGACTTACCTCACTTAAAATTTCAAGATTATCATGTACAAGATGAAATATGACTTTAGAAGATGGATATGCACGATCATCAACTTTGCATATTTTTACATATATCTCAATGCGTTAGTAACTAGTATGTCAATGTGTAATTGTTTGATGATCTTGAAAACCCTATTGAGATTGACCTTTTTTTATTTGTCCCAACTTTTGAGGAGTTGGTGGAGTAGTTGTTAGTCAATTCGTATTTAAACCAATACTTATGATAACAAAACTTTGCAGAAACAGTAATTCCAAAGTTTAAATCATGTAGCAAAGAACATAAATTAATGACGGTAAAACATACCAGAATCTGTAACAATCGTATGAAACAAAAAGGAAAGAAAATTGAGCCCACTGAAATGCACAGTGTCCCTTAATTAAGGAAATTATTGTTGTCTAATATCCGAGGTTTGAATTGGAATAAATCCTTTCATGATAGAACGATTCTATTCACCAGTGTATTGATACTCAAAACAATGGTGTTAGCGATCCACCGACAGTAAAGTACATGAATAATGAATTTGTGCAGAAGACGAAGAAGTAAAGAAATTTTTGTAAGAAAAAAGTCTGAGGAATCACAGGTATTTACAGCCAAGAAGCACTGATTCCGAAAGGTTGAAATCTTTCAGAAACCACACAACCATTCATGAAAGTTTAAAACCTTCCAGAACGGTCATGGCTGTTCCTGAAAGTTACAACATTTCAGAACAGTCATTTCCAACGGTGGGAAATTCAAATAAAATGGTAAAGACGTTTTAAACTCGGGTCGCGCGAATTCAAGTTGGGTTGGGTCATTTCGGCTAATTATTTAAATAATTAAAAACTGTCTCGGCCATTTAATTTAATTAAATAAATAAATAATTAAAACAATTTTTTTCCAAAATCTCTCGATTGATCATTTTCCAAAGCCAAAGACGAAGCCGAGCCGAGCGACGACGATGACAGCGTGAGGGGGGTCCCTCTTTTCGGCCCTTTTAACAACTAGTAGAAGTGTTTCTCGTATTTAAGTACTTTAAATTTTCTTTCCACCACCAATGAAGGAGAAATGCCTTTTACTAAAGCATAAGAGAAATCTTCCTTTCATTTCTACATTAATTCTTACTATATGCCCAATAATCCCTCACATGAATGGGAATGGTTATAACATAAAGAAATGCATGAACGAGTGTGTACTTTACTGGCAAGGATCAATTGCATCTGGATAAGTAGGTTTCCTGTTGAACTCTTTGTAGTGAACATATGTCTGATATACTCGGTCAATTGGTAGATGTGATATGTTTGAACCATCGAGCTTTGGTGTATACCTAGACAACCATATGTCACACAATTAACCCTTTACCGTTTATGATTCTTACAGTTGTATTCGTTTCAACCATGAACACCTCTTGGTTTCATGAGTGTATAGAGAATAAGTTTTTTACAATAATTCTCTTTGTAGCGACTTACAATTCACACTTACATAGGTGATTCTAACTGTGTTATCGCGTAGATACACTATTCGATCAAATCTTCCAAACTTAGCAAATCATTAAAAACTTTAAGCTTTATTAACTCGTTAACAAGGCTTAATGCTTTAACTTTGTACCTGAACATTGTCTTCATCATAAGAATGGATTGAGTTGATTAATAATGTTGAACCGTCAGTCACAACTTTGTTTTCTCCTTGAACCTAGCTCTTGGGATCTCTAGTCTGCTAGGTAGAGTTACCGCCATGATGACTTGTCCTAAGCCGTAAATCCATTCCCTTAGATGATGTTTCAACTGCCTCTCTCACTAGGCCTTTTGTTAGTGAATCTGACACATTATCTCTTGACTGTACATAGTCAATTGTGATAATTCCACTAGAGAATAGTTATCTTATGGTATTATGTCTCCATCGTATATGACGAGATTTCCCATTGTACATGAAACTCCCTACCCTACCTATTGCTTCTTGACTACCCTAAAGTATGCATATAGGTCCCACAAGTTTGGTCTAGAACGGAATGTCCTCTAAGAAATTTCGGAGCCATTTAACTTCTTCACTGGCCTTATCTAAGGCAAAAAAAATCAGATTCCATTGTAGATCGAGCAATACATGTCTGTTTGGATGATTTTCAAGAGACTGCTCCTCTATCAAGTGTAAACACATACCCACTTGTGGATTTTGACCTGGTGATCCAATTTGCATCACTATATACTTCAATCACGGTAAGATATTTATTATAATATAAGGCATAGTTTTGTGTATGTTTCAGATACCCCAACACACATTTCATTACCATCCTTTGATTAAGAATACTAGAGAACCGACTTAGCTTTCTACAATAGATGTTATATCTGGTCATGTACAATTCATAATATACATGAAACTTCCCAACACTCTGGCATAGTCCAATTTGAGAGTCACTTTCACCTTCGTTCTTTTGAAATGTAAAACTTATATCAATTGGAGTTTTGACATCGTTGAAATCCAAGAACTTGAACTTGTCCAATACTCTTTTCATTATAATGAGATTGATAAAATGCTAATTCTTGTGGAGTTTTGTGAATTTCGATCCCTAAAATCAAATCAGCAACTCCCAAGTCCTTCATATCGAACTTGCTGGACAACATGCACCTAGTAGAATTTATATCATCAATATCTTTACTCATTATTAACATCTCATCAACATACAAACAAAGACTTCATGATTCGATATGTTTTTAATGTAGACACATTTATCACACTCATTAAATCTTGAATCCATTTTCCAACATCGTTTGATCAAATTAAGCATGCCACTATTTGGGTGCTTGTTTGAAACCATAAAGTGACTTAACAAGTTTGCACACTTTCTCTTCTTTACCAGGAACTACAAACCCCTCAGGTTGTTCCATGTAAATTTTTCCTCCAACTCTCCATTTAAGAAAGTTGTGTTAACATTTATTTAATGGATTTCAAGGTCATGCATGACCGCTAGTGCTATTAAAATCCTAATAGATGTTATCCTTGTTACTGGAGAGTATGTATCAAAGTAATCGAGACCTTCTTTTTGTCTGTATCATTTAACTAAAAATCTAGCCTTATATTTGTCAATAGTCCTATCAGCTTTCATTTTTCTTTTAAAGATCCATTTTTATCCTAAAGGTTTATTTCCTGGAGGAAGATCAACCTATTTCCAAGTATGGTTACCTCACTATTGACTGCTTCTTTCCAAAATGTTGACTCGGAAGAAGACATCACTGATTTAAACGTTTGAGGCTTATTTTCAAGCAGCAGTGCCACAAAATCTGGTCAGAAAGAAGTGGATTTCTGTTGACGATTATTACTCCTAGGATCCTCGTTATGTGGTGTATTTTCCATTGATTCTTCCCGTGGTCATTTAATATTTCACTTGTCGACTCATAATTAGTTTTGTACGGATAAATGTGTGGGAAGAACTCAACACTATATGACTCAATTATCGTATTAACATGAATTTGAGGATTAATTTCAGATTTGTGAACCAAAAGCCGACAGGTCTTACTATTCACAACATATCCAATAAATATACAATCCACTATTTTAGGTCCAATTTTCACCCTCTTGAGTAAATGAACTTGTACCTTGGCTAAACACCCCCACACTTTGAAATATTTCAAGTTGTGTTTCATTCATTTCCATAACTCATATGGAATAGATTGTGTTTTGTTATGGGGTACCCTATAGAGTATCTAGTAGTCGTAAGGGTATTTTCCCCCTACAAGTTTTGTGGTGAACCAAAACTGATTAACAAGGCATTCATAAGTTCCTTTAATGTTCTGTTCTTGCGTTCCACCATCCCATTTGATTGTGGTGTGTAGGATGCAATAGTTTGATAAATAATACCATATTCCAAACATATCTCTATAGAAGGAGATTCGTATTCTCCACCTCTATCACTCTGAATCATTTTTATCTTTTGATTTAATAGATTCTCCACTTCATTCTTGTATTGCTTAAATGCATCAATTACTTCATCATTACGATTAAGCAAATATACATAACAATATCGAGACTTTTCAACCCAGATATCTTGTGATCTTTCAGGTTCACACATTGAGAAATATTAGATAAAAATCCACGAGGAACCTTTAGATTCTTAGAAAAAGGCATAACTTGTGCTTATTTTTGGGAGACAATGTGTAGCATGCAGTTGGAACTTCAATTTTCTTCCCCTTTTGGATAGGGTGCAATTCTGGCCTAATGTTCATTTCTTACAAATCTAACCGAGTTTTAATTGTTTCCTTGGTCTTTCCTTTGACATTCATGATTGTCCCCATAATATTATGACATATATTTTTTTCAGTATGCATAAAATCCAAATTATCTCGCAACAACAGACTCTTCCAATACGGAAGTTCAAAAAAGATACTTTTTTTGTTCCAATTAATCTTTCGATTTTCATATGATATCTTCTTCCTTTTCTTTGGATCCTTTGATAATTGTAGCCCTTCAAGATTCTGCACTTGATTAAGTATCTCAATACCAAAATGCATTTGTGGCGGGGGTGTTCTCTCTTATATACCATCAAATGACTTCTTCTCATTCCTCCATTTGTGATTATGAGGAAGGTAACGTCGATGACCCATATAACACTGATTTTTACCATTAGCCAATCGAGTTGATGAAGTGTCTTTATTGCAACATGTACATGCCAAGTTTCCTTTTGTACTCCATCCAGATAAATTTTCATATGTTGGAAAGTCATTGATGGTCCACAACAAAGAAGCATGCAACTTAAAATTCTTTCTAGCTGACGCATCATAGGTCTCAATATCAACTTCCCACAATTCCTTCAATTTCTATATTAAAGGCTGAGGATATGTATCAATTGCATCTCCTGGGCCATTTGGACAAGGAATAAGCATTGAAAAAATAAAATTTTCTTGTTTCATGCACAACTAAGGTGGTAAGTTATAAGGAATAATAACCACATGCCAAATTCTATGTGAGGTTTTTGAATTTCAGAATGGCTGAAATTCATCACTAGCAAGTCCAAGTGAAACATTACGAGGCTCGACCACAAATGAAGGATGAAGTTAATCAAATGACTTACATGCCATAGAATCAGCTGGGTGCCTCATTATTCCATCATCAACTCTTGTATCCTTATGCCATGTCATAAAAGTAGATGTCTTTGTAGACATAAACAACCTCTGAAGTCTAGGCTTTAAAGGAAATAGTGTAATCTCTTTGATGCTATCTTTTTTCCTTTATTATTCTTTATTTCCCCGTTATGTGTAGCTATCTTCCATCTAGACGCCCCACAAACTTTGCAAGAATCGAGGCTATGCTTCTTCCAGTATAACATGCAATCAATGGCACAAACATCAATCTTGTTATAAGAAAGGCCGAGTTCTTTAATTATCTTATTTGCCTCATAATATGAGTTTGTCGAATTGGCGCCATCACACAATAACTCCTCTTTCAACATTTTCAATAACATTGTAAATGACGCATTACTCCAATGACCCATACTTTTGATGTGAATCAATTTAATCAGAGGAAAACTTTGAAGCTTTGTAATTTTGATATAGTGGCTACTCGAAATCCTTCAATATACTGTAAAATCTTTTTTCTTCAACATTTGGTTCCTCTTCAAGTAAACCATCACCATCATGAATGTATATAGTTCCTCCATCAATATTAGGATATAAATCTCTCAACATTTCTTCTACTTCATCCTCACTCTCACATTTTTCTACTTTATCACTATCTTCAGATTCAGATTCAAATTCAAATTCAAATTCAATTTCAGACTCAGATTCTGACAATGGCTCACCCAAACGTTCTTCATGGTGATACCAAAAAGTATAATTCTTAATTACTCCATATACTTGTAAATGTGTCTCAATTGTTTTACGAGTTCCTAAAGTTGTATTGTAACATTTGACACATGGACATTGTATTTCATATTCATCTCCTATTCTTTGAAAAGCATAATCCAAAAACTTTTGCACGACTACTAAATAGGTTTCATAGAGCCGATAGTCAACTAGTTGCATCCATTTCTTACTAGGATACATAACCTTGAAAAGTACATAAAAGTTAGATTAAAACAGATAAAGGATAAGAAAAATACTAAGATCCATACAACTTGTTATAATTAGATCCACAAAACAGAAATGTGTGTTATGATTGATACACCACTGGTCAAAACGTATACTATTTATCTAAAGGCATCATTCATTGTGTTCCATTTAACTCATCTTAAGATACGATAAGATAAGATGGAGTACCTAATTATCTGATAGGGAGACTTATTGTACAACTCACTCAAACCACATGTGACTTTTTGGATTCCAAAAATGAATGAAATACATTTTTAACAAAAAGAAAAGATAATCAGATTGCACTAAGAAACATAAAAGATTACTTATCTTAAAACATGTAATCTTCTATAGCTTTTTACTTACACAAAATAGTCGTTTGTGATTAAAAAAATTCTTGTTGGTAGTCACTTGTGATTAAAAAATCTTGGCTCATAACTATGTTCTCCTAAAGTTAAGAATGACTTAGTCGCATCCTCAAACTAATACATAAAGAAAGAATCAAGAAAACTAGTAATTGCAACTATATGCTACATTGGCTATAAGTCCAAACTCCAGAACACTACATTTTCCCTCAGTAAATCATAATAGAGGTAAATGTTTGTTTAAGTTTGAGCATGAAATTTAAATTTATATATATTAGTGATGCAGCTGTGCAAATACAAGTATACAATGGTACCTTGATGCCTAATATTAAGTAAACTTTTAGGCTCAATTGGGCAGGACTTGATTCGGGTGAAAAACAATCATATAATACTACTGAATATACTATATTTTTATAGGTGATGTGGCAGTTGATTTCACAAAGTACATGTTTCAAAAGATATTCAGGGCCAACTATTCCTCAATTAATGGAGTTAAGGTTGTAATAGATAGAGAAATATGGCACATAACGAGGTTGTCGATTTGTTAGATTTGTGGATGAAGGTGATCAGTTTCGCACTATGACTGCGATGAATTGAAAGTTTTGCTCCACTAGGCATAGACACATTAGTTCTGCAGCTATTAAGAAGAATGTCGGAGGTCAAATGCAAGCTTCATATCAAAATGAGGAACTCAAATTACTGCAACAAAGGTTATATGACTATTTTCATTGTAAACTTTGATTCCAATGTAATTGATGATTACCTGAGATTGGCTTTTTAAAACTACAGGCAATTACTTTATGTAAAAATAACATTAGGCAAACATTGTTGTTTTGTTCAATTTACCAACAGAAGTTGTGATCAAATCAGTGGAGTATACACCATGAAATGCCGGTTATATTTATGCCTACTGATCAAGACCCATCCTACGTAGTGGTATATATAAAACTAGTATGTTATAATTCATGAAACAATGAGTCTCTTCAAATTTGATATGCACTCTATATGAAATATGAATCTTGAGACACATAACACACTTTACAAAATCAAATTATTTATTAGAAATCTCAATCCAATAATCTTCCCCCCATTAATTTTACAATAGAAAAGAGACCATATTTTGAAACTAGTAACCTATTTATTGTGAAAAAAAGGAAGAACAAAAAGAGTAGCTTGAATAAAAACAATGAGAAAATGACATCAATAAAACATATGGAAGAAACACAACAACTCGATTGGAAGAGGAACAAACCTAGAATTCTGTTTCGAGCAAAGTTGGGGTGGAATTCTGTTTTGAGCAGAGCAACATCAATACAAGCAAAAAGACATGACTAGGGCAGAGGAACGTCAATATTAGGCAAAAAATGTTGAGATTAGGGCAGAGTGACGACCTTGATCAATTGCAGTGGAGATCTTAAGAGCTCAAACTAGGGCAACTTTAATTTTAAGACGGGTTGCTATATAATTTTGAGTAAAAATAGGTGGTCTTTTCATTTACCTTCAGTGCTATAACTTTTAGCGCTTAAATGCATCAATTGCTTCATCCTTACTATTAAGCAAATATACATAACAATATCGAGTGCAATCGTCAACAAAAGTTAAAAAGTACTTTTTCCTACTACAAGATGGTATTGACTTCATATCACATATATCTGTGTGAATTAAGTCTAGTGGATTTGAATTCTTGTCAACAGACTTATAAAGATGTTTAACAAACTTAGATTCAACACAAATTTCACATTTTGATTTATCACACTTGAAGTCACGCAATACTTCTAAAGTAAACAATTTTCGCAAGGTTTTGTAATTGACATGTCCCAAACAGGTATGCCATAAATCATTTGACTTCAATAAGTAAAATAAAGCAAAATTCTTATTAATATTGTCAAAAACCATTACATTCAATTTGAAAACGCCCTCAGTGAGGTAGCTCTTTCCTAAGAACATCTCATTCTTACTTATTACAACTTTGTCACTAACTAGGACACACTTAAACCCATTTTTAATGAGTAGTGCAGCATAAACTAAATTATTCCTAATGGTAGGAACGTGCAGAACGTTGTTCAGAGTCAACACCTTGCCGAATTTCATTTTTGAACATTACTTTTCCAGTTCCTACAATCTCTTTGTTGCTTTGTTCCCCATGAATAGATCTTCCTCGAACTCAGTAGGAGTATACGTTGTAAAATCTTCTCTTGTGGAGCAAACATGTCCTTTATGTGATCTTCAATACCCCTCCTCAAGTTGGTGGTGATGATTTCAAAGCCAACTTGGCCATGATAGCTGAGTGCTTGACACCAGTAAGGGGCTTAGTGAGAATATCAGCTAGTTGATCAGTGGTAGAAACATGGTGCAATGTTATGATCCCCTCTTGAAGTTTATTCCTCACAAAGTGACAGTCGACTTTAATATGCTTAGTTCTCTCATGAAACACCGGTTGTGAGCTATGTGTATTGCAGATTGAATGTCACAGTAAACATCAATGGGATATGAAATAGGTATGGTTAATTCAGTCAGAAGTTTGTAAAGTCAAGTCAATTATCCCACTACTTTCCTAAGAGATCTATACTCAGCCCCAGCTGATGATAAAGATATGGTTTCTTGTTTCTTGGATTTCCAACTAATGGGGTTGTTCCTAAGCAAGACCAAATAACCACTTACTGATCTTCTTGAGTCTGGACAAGAAGCCCAGTCAGAGTCACAATAAGCTTGGACAGTACAATCAGGATCATTGGATAAATGCACCCCTAAAGTGGGATCTTGTTTCAAGTACATGAGGAGATGGAATGCTGCTTGTAGGTGAGGGTCCCTGGGATTCTGCATAAACTCGCTTAGCTGCTGGACACTAATGGCTATGTCCAACCTAGTATTGGTAAGAAAAAATAATTTTCCAATCAGCTTTCTATAGTATGTAGAATCAGAAAAAAGAGTTCCCTCTTTGGCTCTTAGCTTAACAGTAGGATCAAGTGGAGAATACGAATCGGCATAGTTAAAACAATCATATTCCTTCAAAAAGTCCAGAACAAATTTCCTTTGTGAGATGAGTACCCCTCCAGTTGTATCAAGTATCTCCAACCCTGGGAAGTAGTGTAATTTTCCAAGATCTTTGATCTTGAATGTATTGTGCAGATATGTCTTGAGCTGTTCAATTTTAGTTTCATTTGTCCCTGTTAAGATAACATCTTCTACATACACAACCACAAACACTACTAAAGGGCCTGACTTCTTATAGAATAATGAATAGGCATAGTGTGAGTGTGTGTATCCCATAATAGATAAAGCCTCAGTTAACTTGACATACCATTACCTGCTGGCCTACTTTAGGCCATAGAGGGACTTAGTAAGCTTGCAAATCATACATGTATCATGTACTTCAAGACCATGTCATACCTTCATGTAGACTTCCTCATGGAGAACACCATGAAGAAAAGCATTATTAACATCAAGGTGAGATATAGTCCATCCTCGTTTAACAGCACATGCTATAACAGCACATGCTATTAGGGTCCTAACAGTGGTCATCTTAACCATAGGTGAGTATGTCTATGTATAATCTACTCCAGCTTCTTGTGTGTAACCTTTGCCAACTAGTTTAGCCTTGAATCTTTCAACACTTCCATCTACCCTGTGTTTGACCTTATACACTCATCTACATCCAATTGTTTGTTTGCCTCCTGGTAGCTTAACAAGATCCCAAGTGTGATTAGCATAGAGTGCCTCAAACTTCAGTGTCATGGTTATTTTCCAAGCAGGACTGAGAGATGCTTCCTCATATGATGATAGCTCACTGTCATGACAAATATTCTCAACAAGTATTTGAATGTTAAATGCAATGACATAAGGAGATATATGATGATGTTTGGTAAATATATAAGGCAGTGAGTGAAAGATTGGAATTGGAGTTAGGATTCTTTAGAGTGGGAATGTATACAATGTAGCCTTTTAGGTGGTGTGGAACTTTGTTTTCTCAATGAGATCTTCTCTGCACTATTAAAGAAAGATCAGGTTGAGAAGATGGTTCAATTTGAAATGGTGGTACAAGATTAATGGGAAGTGCAGGTGATGATTGTGATGACTGATGTTCAAGAACAAGAGATGAGTCAATGTTTGTACCAATTTCACATATGTAATCATTCATACAGGTGTCATAGGACCTAGACTCAATATGATCTATAAATTAAGAATTGGGACTAGGAAAAACAGACCCAACATACTTCAGAATAGAAGGAAAGGTCCATTTTTCAGTAGACAAATTAAAGGAAAAGATATCCTCATGAAAAACTACATCCCTAGAAACATGTATTTTCCGTGTAGCAAGACTCATTACCTTGTACCATTTTGTTCCCAAAGGATATCCCAAAGATATGTGAGAGGTTGTTCTAGGCTCAAGTTTATCTCTCAGCACTTTGGGTACAATTGGATAGCAAAGACATCCAAATGATCTAAGCTGGGTGTAGTTTGATTTTCTGTTATGCAGTAGTTCATATGGCATTTGTTTTTGAGTTGTGCTGAAGGGAGTCTGTTAATGATATGAGTGGTTGTTAAAACACATTCTCCCTAATATTTTAGGGGTAGTTTGGATTGAAACAAAAGGGCTCTAGTTGTCTCTAAGAGATACTTATCTTTTCTTTCCACCACACTATTTTGTTGTGGTGTGTATGGACAACTTTTTTGATGGATTATATATTTGGTCATGGAAAAAAAGGTTTGATATATTGCTGGTTAACTCTAGGCCATTGTCAGACCTTATGCACTTAACTGCGGTTTTGAATTGATTTTCTACCATGTTTGTGAAAGCTTTAGTACATGCAAAGCATTACTTTTGGTACTTAACAAGTGAGTCCATGTGGGCTTACTATAATCATTTACCAGTGTAATGAAGTATTTGTAGTTTTCATAAGTGGAGATTTTGTGTGGTCCCAATAAATCAACATGAAGAATTTAAAATTTGGACTTAGTTTGGCTGGTACTTTGACTAAAATGTAGTCTTTCTTGTCTTGCCAATGGACATATGGTGCACATGAATGGTTGTTTTGGGAAAAATATTGTCGGGAGAGTAGAAAGATTCTTAATTTTAACAAAAGGCACATGATCAAGTCTATTATGCCACAATAAATCCACACTATTTCTTGCAGTTACACAAGGATTCTTATCAAACAAGACACTTTTATTATTGGAAGTAGAAGTACTGTCACGACCCAAGCCTAGGGCCTAGACGTGACCGGCGAATGGGGAACCCGAAGGAACCCCAAACAAGCCTCATAGCGTATCATTACACATCCTTGGTCGCAGAAGCAATTAAAATGACCATAAGCGATAAGCATA